>VZRE01013746.1:164911-264361 GCA_013396775.1 Cephalopterus ornatus | reverse complement strand
GAAGCCTAGCCATGATGATGATGATAGTTTCAACAATCTAAGTTTAACATTAGGATTTTAAGACTTGAAATGACCCGGTGAAACTGTCAGAAGTGTGCAAAAAAAATGTACAAAACTGTCCCAAGAGTCACTTCATAAAAAATCTGAAACTGTTTTAGTCAATGTGTAAAGTGAATGACAAAAATATGAAAAATTTGACTAAATTATTTCATGTACTTTTGTGGCCAAGAATGGCTTCCTTAATTCATAAATTAAATCAATGCAAAATTATATTCATGTAAAAATATATATAAAAATTCACTCTGTTAATCATCAGAAAAGAATAATTGAACTTGGACATGTAGCACATTCACTATAAAGTCCTTTCTGAGTACTTTGCAAGCCTACAGAACAGTATTTTGAGGAAAAAATTAAACCAGGAAGACATTTAGATGGACAGACACTGGGACAGAAGAGTACCACAGAAAGAGAGAAAACACCAGAATGACACTGTGAAAAGTTCAAATCCATTGGCTCATACATGAAAATTAGAATGCTTATTACTGACTCCTAAATACTGGCAGAAAAGTCAAAATACACAAGTGTGATTGCATTTACCTGTGCATCTAAAGTGCAGCCAGTGAGTGACAAGGAGTGGAAAATACTGGGTACAAGAAAAATATAGTGCCTAGAAATACACAATATCCCATCCAGGAATCATATTCAGATGTACCCAGATGTTAATGCAGTTTGAAATTAAAGACTGCATTTAATTTTGAACTGACTCTTCTCTTTTCCTAAATCTTCCCAGGCACAGGAATGGCCAGGGGAAGGGGAGCTCAGCTGCCTGGGGGTGGAGGAGCAGGCAGGCACCAAAGCAGCCTTTCCCATCAGTGTCTCTGCTCCCCTGGGAGTTCTGGGACCAAATCCTTTAATACCCCCTTTTGGATGAATCCCATGTCTGCTCCAATAGAGCAATTTGAGGCCAGTTACAACTATTGCCACATCTGATCCAGTAATGGATTTTGCAGGAAACAGTATAAAATCTTTCTTTCGCTTGCTCTGCCTCTATTTACATACAAAAATGTTCATGTCAATGTAAGCATTTATTTCCGAACTGACAACAGAGAAGGGGAATAAAAGGAAAAATGGAGAGATAAGGGGATGGCACTTATCATTTCATTATAAATTTTTATTAGAACTCCTCTCCTCAAGGTAATTGGATCATTTATCTTCAGAGCAGAGACAAAGAAATTACAGAGAAATACAAAAATATGTCTGTGACAGAGTATAGAAATTTAACAGAAGGATTTGGAGGTACTCTGGAGAGGACAGAAAAAGATGGATTTAGTAGTTTTTACAGTTTAGTGCTATTAAAGTTTCATAATGCTGAAAAATAAAGCATAATTCATGTTTATGTTGGTTTGAAAATGTTGAGAAGGAGGGTTTTCAAACTTATCATTAATAATACCTTCTTGAGATCTTTACTTCAGTCAATTTATTTGCCTTAAAAGTCCACTGTACCTTTAGAGCTTTTCCTTCCTGGATCATCCAGACTTGCACAAGTATCCCGAGGTTCAATACAATTCAGACTATGCTGCTGTGGAGCCTTTACAGCCAAATAAAGAATCTGGGTCTCAGTGACAGGGACTGGAATGGATCCCAAATGAAAAAGAAACTAGAGGAACTGAGTGAACCATGAAACTGCCTGAATGTATACATTAGATTATGTGAAACACTAACATCTCTTTTGGCCAGTAACTTGACAGCTTTAAGTTTGATACTTAAGCCTGATACTTTTATTGTTTGGATATGAAAAATATTCATTGAGATGGATGGCTGCAGGGTTTTTGGTTTTTTTTTTCCTTCTGAAAAGAGATTTCCATTGCAAGTCATTTGTCTGATTCTCAAGGACAAGGTAAAAATGAGGGATCCTAACAAACCACTAACACCCGATTTCATTGCAAGTCAAAGAGATTCAATGCTTTGTGAGACCAAACCTTCCTGAAACTAGCTATAGGATAAACAAAAGCAAATATACTCTGACTCCTGGATGTTCAGAATAATAATCTGGATTCCATTGAAGTAGTTCCACTTATTTCTGACTAACTGCGAACCTTGCACTAGTTAAAAAATTTAATGGCATGGTATACACACGATTTCTACATCCAAATACTTCTTATGCTTCCACACGGTTTGGAATGAGGCTTAGCACAATGGGGCTGAGGTAGAATTGTACTGGTATGTAGAGGAAGAAGACAAATAAATAAAATATAAACAAAATGAAAGGAGGTCAGTAGTCCAAAATGGTTTCTCTTAGTCCCTGGGTATCTTATTAAAATAATCAAATGTCTTTGTTGTGTAAATAAAATATATTACTGTGTGATGATGCCATGAAAAAATGACCTTGAAGTTTCTCTTTCACTCTCTAAACAAATATAAAATTAAATAGATTTCTAACTATTAAGAAAATTAAGGCATTTCCTCCACTGGTTTCACCTAGACCTTACTGGATATAAAATCAATCCCTTTGATATCATTGTGACTGGCAGGGTATGCAGGAAACATCTATTTCCCCTGCCATTTCTGAAAGGGAGCAGCTGACAGCCAGAACGAGGATGTGTTGTACTTGGCAGCAAAGACACAGGTTTAGTTAGCCACTCTGAGCAGAAAGTGTAGTTAAAAAAAACTATTTCTGAAGTTCTTATATGTTATCTTTTTTGGATACACTATGTAAAATACACTTTGTTGAAGCAATAGAACATAATTAGGGTTAAAAGAGAAGTAGAGTATGGATTTGCAATAAAAGCAACAACTTCCTTATCACACCATCTGCCTATGGATATTTTTGTACACCATTGAAGATGGCCAGAAAACTGAAGTCATTAGAATTTTATGCTACTGTCTGAACACATAGATTGTTTAATAACTAATAAAATGTTAATTAAAGTCCAGTTTTCAGACATGCTGAGCAGGCAAAGTTCCCACTAACTTCAGTAGATACAGTAGTTCTCAACACTTCTGAAAATGCAGAAGAGATTGGTTAGGTAACTAAAACATCCTACCTAAAAAGGTCAGCATATTTTAAACTTTTGCCCCAATTCTTTAAATGTAGTAGGCAATGGACTGTTAACCAGAAACTATATGTCTGGATAAAATTTTTAAGCAATAAATTTAGATTAAACACATTGAAAGATGGTGGAATAGAGCAAAATAATGTAAAAAAAAGTTCCTGGAGAACAAAAAAGACCAGTAGAAAAGCAAGTGATGCACGATGGAAAAATAGAAGCTGATATGTTCCAAGAGTCTTACATAGATGTTCTCCACATCTCTATGAATGGACTGTCTGGGCAAAAAGTGACCCTTTCATTTGTCATCTTATTATCATAGTGTCTGTGTGATATTTATCTATCTGGAATCACAGTCACAATAAAACTGATAACTGTGTGGTTTATAATGTAAGAATCCGGAAATACTACAAGACAGAGTTGTATAGCCAGTTACTAACTCTATTAGATACTGGTTCCTTCTCAAAGCCTGTTGGGGTTTTCCTAAGATATAACCTTACCAGTGAAGTATGCTATAATGTGATTTGGCCTTTCTCCAGCCTGGAACAAAGAAGTCATAGTTTTGCTTAGGTCTATAGGTTAATCTGACTTCACTTTACTCCACAAAATTAATTCTGAAAACATAAGAAATGAATTTTCCTGATCGGTTGTGCAAATATGATTAATAAAAGACATATTTTTTCTGTTTAAACATCACAGTGCCTTAGATATCTCTCTAGTAGCCTGGAGACAAACAGTGCACAATGTGTATCTGAGTAGTTCTGAACCATTGCAGAGATCAAACTGTACTTGCGCGATCTGAGTTCCCATGGAAAGCTGTTCAACGTTATCTGTCAGCCTCCTGCTCTGTATGATCAGTGTAGGCTGGATGTGTCAGGAGAGGAGTGAGCATCATAGCCCTGAACTCTGCAAGAAAGAGAGCTCGGGAGAGGGGGAAAAAAAAGTAAAGAAAGAGAAAGCAGCTGTTCAATGGTAAAAGGAGTGCTACAGAAAACAGGAATTGAATTTCATTGAATACCTGGGTCTTGTTAGAGCTGCCTATAGTATGGTTTTTCCTTCCATGTAATGTCTATGCGCCCACAGAAAATATGTTGAACAGCAGGAGGTCATTGCCACAAGTTAAATTATATGATTTCAGCCAGTAAAATGTCTCATTCTATAGTATAAACTTTAAATACTTAGACACATATTGTACACCACACTTTATGCCATCAAGTTCTCATAAATGTGTTTTGTTGAGGTCGAATTTTAAAGGGCCATCTAACCTCTGTATTCATTCAAAGTATCTGCAAAACAGCATCTTGTAAGCTGAGTAGAGCCACATAAGGACAAAATTTTCTAGGATAAGTTGATGTGGGTTTGCATACACAAGTGTCAAAGGTGATGCAGAAATGCACCTCAAGGGTAAAAAAAAAAACAAAAACAAAACCCAAAAAACAATATGAAGCAGAAAGCTTTCTAACACAATCAGGCTTCAGTAGTATTTAGTATTAAATGACAGTGCTATTGGGAAAAGAGCTTGGTCAGTGGAACATAAAAGTGATTAGAAACATGGCTTCTTGTAGGCTGGATGCTTAATAATTTCTGAAAGGGCGGAAGGGATTCAAACCACAGTCTGCTCATGTTTCCACATATGATGATTTCTGCAGGAGAGGACAAAGAAGAAGGAAAATGCATCTTTGCCTCAAAGATAAATGAGATGGAGGAACTCTGTGTAGAAGAAAAGGGAAGAAATGTCCTGAAGGGAGGAATTTTTTCAAGGTAGCTGCAGAGCTTACATATGCTTTATGTAAGGCATGATTATTACTTTTCTTTTGGTATAAAGCCTCAGTGTTGGCAGTTTTTCATCCCAGATGATCTAATCTCTCTCCAGTCCAGGTTTTTCTCCCCTTAGCTCATTTGTCATATACTGTAAATATGACAAATAATGATACAGTTGAAACACCGAGAGCCCACAGAGGGCCCACATCATTCCTTACAATGGGTTCGTCACACTCCTTTGCAGAAAATTGTTCAAGATCTTGTTAACTTGTGTTCATTAGGTCAACTGTGTCTGACATTTTGCTCTGTGTGTCCTGTTACCTGGGAGAAGAAACTATTGCACCTTATAAAGCATATGAATCGTTTCATTCTCCTTCAGAAAAATGCATCCACACCTGCATGAGAGCTGCCTTTGAATTAGAATGCTGCCCATGGAGTCCAGTTTAGGCGGGAGTGTCTAGAAAATGGTCTGTACTCTTCATGCTGCAAATATGGGTGAGAAAGAATATCTGGTACAGCTTAGATCTGCATATTCACCAGGAATGAGTAAGATCCTGGGTTTGAATTCTTGTTTCAATAAACTGCTTTGTTTTCAGTGAATTCTTCCCCATTTTCCAGCAAGAAGCCCTCTTGTGCTGGTTGTCAAACTGAATTCCTTGAAGTGGTTCCTTCCTCCAGTCTGCATACTCTTCTGCCTTATCAGATTCACATGGAATCACATGATTTTATTCCAGTTACCAAATCTCCAACAGCAAAGGAAAGCACTAAGTAGTGCTTGGAAACATACTTTTCCTGGGGAAAAGCAAAAGAAAGTAATAATTCTGTATTCAATCTCAGAGAAATAACTAAAGCAACACCCAGGTACTGCCTTCAGGCACTTTTCTCTGGTGACCAGTGACCTGATGGAATGGCCTGCAGTTGTGTCAGGGGAGTTTAGGTTGGATATTAGAAAAAGGTTCTTCCCCCAGAGGGTGGTTGGGCACTGGAACAGACTCCCCAGGGAAGTGGTCACAGCACCAAGCCTGACAGAGTTCAAGAATGATGATACTCTTGGGCACATGGTGTGATTTTTGGGGTGTGATGGTCCTGTGCATGGCTAAGAGTTAGATTCAATGATCCTTGTGAGTCCTTTCCAACTCAGCTGTGATTCTACGGTTCTGTGACTCAGCAACATGGCAGGTTTCTGTAACCAGTCACATCAAAAGCAGCACAGAGGTCCAACAGTTTGAATGGGAATAAAGGGACATTGTGAACATCACCTCCGAAAATATCAGATGAAGTCAGTGACATCATTTTTACATGAAGTAAGACCAAAATGGTCACCCTAAATTCTGACCCTAGTTCAGATGCCCATGCTGTAACACTATGTCATGAATGGTTTTGCATTGTACAACCCGCCACTTCCCCTTTGAAGCCTCAGGATATGAATTATTTTCTTCTATCAACTACATGTTAAACTCTTAAAGTGGTTTAAATTCTTACACTAATTAAAGAGTTTCATGTGACACAATAGAGGCAGCCCAGAACTACTTCTTAAAAAGGTTCCAAACCTTCACAAGCTACCTGTCTTCCATTACAGGTTACAAGGCAACCCCAAATATCACCCAGTTTTACATTAATTTAGGGTCCTGTTCCTCTCAGTCTCACAACCCTGGTCACAGTCATAACTTCAAATGTCTTCTGTGTTAGAGCAGAAGAGAGTGGTGTCAGCAGTAGTTTTCTAAAGCTGTCACATTGCTAATCCTATGTGGAGCACAAGTTTGACATCAATAATATCTATTTCTTTTCTACAATTTTACTTAAGCTTGAATACAGTTTTGAATATGGACAAAACTTTGTCTGGTCAAAACATTTTTAAGATTTCTTTTTTTCAATAAAATTTCTTCCATGAATGGACTGTCTAGTATCAAACAAGCCGTAAGTTCATGTCATAACCTACCTTTTAGCTGAAAAAGTTACTGCATCTCTTTTCTCTGTCTGCTCACCTGCTTTCATAAAAAATTATGTATGGGACCTAAATAATGTTTGATATCTCATCCCTTTTGTCAGATACAAAAACTGGGTGAGAGAGTCACAATTTATTGAGAAACTGAGAATAAGGAAGCACAGGCAAACAGGTTGGCACATACAGAGTGTGAGCATAAAGCTGTCTTTGCATGCGGAATAAATTTAAACAAAAAAGGAGGAAGATCACATAGATGGAAGTGAGTTTACACCCTAGCATATTATTACTAAGACTTCCTCTTTACTGCCACTGTCCAGTTCTTGATCTGAATTTGACCCTTCTACATTTAATAATTATTCTAATCGTGTAGTACTTAAACAATCTTGCTTTGAAACTGAGGTGTCCAAGGTTTTCCTAACTTAGATGCCTCACTTAAGTGTCTAAACTTAGGTAGAGTTAATACATGCCAGTGTCCACATGGTAAAAATACCATATCATAGAACCATAGGATCATATAATCCTAGAATCCTAGAATCATATAATTGCCTAGGTTGGAAGGGATCTTAAGATCATCTAATTCCAACACACTCCTGCCATGGGCAGGGACAGCTTCCACAAGACTAGGTTGCTCAGAGCCTCATTCATCCCTTCCAGGGATGGGGCATTCATGACTTCTCTGGGCTATTTGTTCCAGTGTCTCACCACCCACACAGTAAAGAATTTCTTCCGAACATCCAATCTAAATCTATCCTCTTTCACCTTAAAGCCATCCCCTGTTCTCCTATCTTTACAAGCCCTTGTAAACAGCTCCTCTGCAGCCTTCTTGAGGTCCCCTTCAGGTACTGGATGGTGCTCTAAGGTCTCCCTGTAGCCTTCTCTTTTCCAGGCTGAACAGCCCCAACTGTCTCAGCATGTCGCGTCAATATGGGCATTTTGGTAGTGCTCAGTTTGCTGAAGAGAAGTTGAGATGTTGATTGGACCATGGTATGTGAAGGAAAACAAATCTCGCGGTTTCAGAGATTATTCAGTCTTTCTCATGATGGTGTAATGATGGCTATGGACTGGATTTTGATTGAGGTACGTTTGGATAGAGCTGGTTGATTGGAGTAGTCACCTGTCTAACCGTCCATCAGTATGCACATATGCCTATCCCCTTTTTCCTTGCTGTTGGAGAGAATGGATTTATTGGTGTTGTACCTGGTGTTCGTAACACAGGAAAACGTCATCTTTCAAGCCTCAAAGAGCCACCTTAAACTGTTAGAAATAATTTTTCTGTGAACATACCATTGTCTGACTTGCATTCAAGAGACTGCTTTTTTCTGCCTTACTCTAAGAAATCTTCACAGTTGAAGAGGGGACTTAGAACAAATTATATCCACAGAGATAAAGAAAGTTAAAAATCCATGCAGAGAATTCTGCTGCTTAGTTACCCAGCTGGTATCACACCTTGCTCTTGTGCACTGATTTCAAGGGTCATGCTGATTTCTTGATGTTGAAAATTTGGGAGGAAATCTTCTAAATCCAAGATTTTCAAAGACAGTGCAATTTGCCTTCCCCCATACAGGCAGTGGGGTTTGGCCGTTGGGATGCCCTGTGTCTGTTGTAGATATTCACTTTCTTGCATAAGTAACAGTTCACACAGGAGTAGCATCATTGATTATCCTCTTCTGTGTCTGTAATATACAATTAACTTTTCCCAGCACAGAAATGTTTTAGCTTATATAAAATCTATACTTTTAGAATAAGTAAAAATTAGTGCCACACAAAATCAGATGATTAGTAGTCCTTTTAAATTAATATAATGAAAGCATAGGAACAATTTTAATGAGGACTCTCTAGCAACAAGAGTAGAACTGCTAAAGGCTACAAGTTGCATTTGAGACTGTGGATATATAAACTGTATCTCAAAACTTTGCCAAAAAATTTCATCAGGGATCTCAACACAAAAATTCCAGACAAAAATCCTACTCTTACATAATCATTCACAATTATGGTAAATGTTCACATAATTTTTCCTTTGGGGATTGTTTTACACTTCTATGAATAACATATATGGATTTGGATCTTTCTGACTAGCTCCTGTCAACTTTGACATTGAGTATTCAGTCTAGAGTCCATAAAGTGAAGTGCCCGTACACATGGATCGTTTCCATGGAAGAGACTGAGGAAGAGAAGCTTCAAGATGTTAAGGCATGCTTTGAAAATCAGGATTTCAGTCCTTCAGAGCCATGAAAATCCTTCTCTAACCTGACTCTGCAACTTACTTCTTAATAGTGCTGTGACTCAAAAGAGGAAACTACTAAACTACAACTCAATTTTTACAATAGGCTTTCATCAAATCATATCTTTTCTATACTTCCTGAGCATATTGATCCTCACCTACACACAGTGGCACTGATATGCACCTGATACTGCAGCTAACGGGAGTTAAACCTTCTGGGGTGAATTAGCTTCTGCTTTGAGTTGGCAGGTAGTAGATAGAAAATAAATGGGTTTGGAAACTCTGGGGACATTACTGGTGTTGCTTTAAAGGAGCCAATGGAAAACAAATACAGCTAAATGAAAGAAAAGCTATTTACTTCATCTAAACTTTGCTTTCAGACAGAAAAAGAAGTGGGATTGGAGAAGGGGAGGAATCCAGGTCAGCAAGTGATGCCCCCAGAGTCACACAAGATATGAATTTGAGCCTGAGTATAATTTGGCTCCTGCATTTAACTGTGTTAGGCCAATAAACCATTTTTATTACTACACACAAAGCAGAGTTGCCAGCCATCTCTACTTTTACTGAAGGTCATTAATTTCTTTTTAAAATATAATGCATTCCTCTCTGAAAAAACCCTCATGAAACATAAATTTTAAGTTTAGAAAGATGTAGTTACAGATGAACATTTAAAAATAATATCCACTATTATTCAGTTTTTGGCACTATTTCATACAGCATTTCAACATATATTTTAAATGTTTAAATAAAGCCAAGGAATTAGTTTAGAAAACCACTTTTTTTAAGCAGATAATTTTCCCTAGAGATTTCCAAGTCAGCATTTGGAAAAACATGGAGTCATGTCAGTAAAATGTATGCTTTGTTTCAATAAATTCATTAGCAGGTAGGTCATTTATTCTGATGCAAAGTGCCAAGTTATAGAGGTCAATGGATTTATAAGGTTCAAAGAGGAGAATTTACAGCCCCAAAGAGGGGTGGCTGACATGAGAAATTGCTCCCGCAATTGTGAGCTTTTAGAGTCAGAACAGGACTCCCGACCAACAAAAACTTGTCCGGCACCAAGAAACTTTGTTCATGAAAGGTTTACTCCTATAATTTGTGCCATAGCTCACATAAATTCTACAAGAGGCTAGTAGTAGTAGTAGCAGTAGTAGTAGTAGTAGTAGCAGGAACAGCAGTAGTAGTAGTATTAATACTATTTATCTACATTGTAGAGGTGCCCAGAGGCCCCACACAGGATCATGGTCCAACTGTGTTTTGGACTACGTGAACACAAAGATGTAGTCTACCTTGAAGGCAATTGAAGTCATCAGAAGAAGCGATATATGAAGAAATAAAGGCAAGATTTAAAAATTAAAAGAAAAAACAACTTTATACTGAGATTTATGCACATTATACGTTTAAAAATCTGTCCTCACAATTTGTTCTTTTTTACGGAAACTGGGGTAGGGAAAACGTCCAAAGGTGAAGGAGGTAGTTTTCTGCTAACTGCAGGAAGGGTTTTTCTCACTTCAGAAGCAGCACAAGAGTCATGCACAGAAAAGCAAAGAATTGCCTCAAACGCAACTGCAGGGCAATGAGAACTCTGTAAAACTTTTGCAAAGGAAAAGAAAATCAATTTCTAAGGTTTGTGGTTTGGTCACAAGCCAAGAAACTGGATTCTCCTCAAGGTTTGCTGAGCTTTCCAAATCCTCTCACAATGCTAGGAGAAGTTTGCAGAGAAAGTAGGCTGACACACAGCTTACAATGGATTATGCATAGTCTTGATTCAGTTCTTATGATTTGAGATGAAATTCCCATTGGGCTTTGAGGTTTATTCAAATCAAAATGATGGGCTGTAAACCCATTCAAGCCTGTTAAAATGATTCACATGAACCTCTGCAAGCTGAAATCAGAGAGTTGCACAATAAAGCTCTAAGAAATATTTGAACTATTGAAAACAATGGGAGTTTTGATCCTGACTTGATTTAGAGCAATAGTAGAGGTAAATTTGAACTTTTAAATTTATAGCAAGTAGAAAACACAAGAATCACCCAAAGAGCAAGATCACACCAAAGAGCAACTGTCTATTGGCAGTTGTTATCAGTGTTGGAGGTTTCACAGAAATTTTCAATACAGTGTCAAAAGATTAAGATGCCTTTCTATTTTCTTCAGACACTTGTTCCATTCAGAAATAAGATATTTATACTTCTCAAAGCTAAGCTTCACCATAATCATAACAATTGAATCTTCACGTGATGATTATCGGTCTACCATAATGAAAATTCCAGTCTTAAAAAAAGGGAATGACATATTCATTTAGAAAAAAAATTATAGTTTTATACATATTTTCAATGTTTTCTGAAAATTCAATTGTAATGAATATAAATTAAATCAATGACCACATATTAAATTATTGGCTGCTAGAAATAAGTAAAAATAGAATTAGGGACACTCTGCAAAGTGAAATATGCTCACAAGAGCCACTTTATTTTTTAATTTAAAGAAATTAAATTAAAAGTATATTTTAAATCTTTCCAAGTTAAAAAAAATACATTTCATATATTCTGTCACATATTTGATATGTCTATTTCACTTTTGTGAAGTATTGTGAGTGTATCTGCCATAGGTTTCTTAAATGTGCAAAAATGAGTAGGTTCCTGATTGCAAACAATGTATGGCACAAAACCAAAAAGAATTGAAGCTGTTTATATGGCAAGGAGACGAGTTTTGCCATTTCAATTTCCCCATGATTTATACAGCTATTATGTCACAATACAAATAAAAACTGCTCTTAGAGTAGGTTTTTCCTTAAAAACAATTACTATTACTGTGAGGTAGAAGATTCCGTATTGGCTGAATGTTGGAGTACTCCCCTACCTCCCACTCTGTCCATTAAGAAAGCTCACACCTCATAAATAAATGCAGCTAATAAAATTAAATCTCTTTTTTTAAAAAAAAATTATCTAAAGCAGGCAAATACAGAAAAGTTACATATGCTATTAACACATGGGTTGTGATGAAGTGTTTGACTAGAGCACATAAAAAACTTTGAAGGTAAAGCTTTTGTTGCACTGTGTAGTCTCTGCTGGGTACTCCTCTCCACATGCCAGCTGGCTACTTGCTGCCTCTCCCTCAGGATACTCATTCTGGCCACAGACACTTCTGGCTCCCTGACTCTCATTCTGCTCTGTTGGCTCTCCTGCCTTTCTTTCAGTGACTCTTCCTATTTGGTTGATCGTTTCCAACCAGCTAACCTCCTTTTTCCAACTGTAACATAAATGTGGTATTTCTAACAGTAAAATAAATTTCACAATGCTTCTGAACTATTTAAAATTTTAACTTATGTTATTCCATATACTTCTGTGTGTCCCCAGGTTTGCTTTCTGCTGCCAAGTGATTCAAATGATAGGGCACAGTCAACCATTTTTTTATTCTCCTACTGGAGTTCCTTGGTACATTAATGGTGCTCTCTACAGAATCATTAGCAAAAAAAAATGTAGAATGAAAAAGTACTCTTTGATGATGATGATGGTAATTCTGTGTTACAGTTTTATCACAGGAGAAAACTGACTGCCTTGTGAAATTTGAAATAAAATTTTGAAGGTTTTATATGGGTTTTGCTTTGAAATTTGGAAGTAGATGCCATTTAAAAAAAATGTTTAACCAGGAACTATGGTAATGATGAAGACGTGAAATAAGATGGGAAAAATTGCTTTTAATGGGAATGAGATGTACATTTTCATTTTACATCAAACACAAGTCTTCAATGCAAAACTTGCCTTTGGAATGTGTCCACTAAGAAATAACACAGAAGCACGTGGAGGGCTTAAAATATTTAATTTACACTATTTAAAAGTCAACAGTTCTCAATTCCAGCAATTATAAGGTGACAGCCTGTTACCCCATACCGTTAGGCCACTGGGAGTGTCTTTATGGGTTTTAATCCACAAGTGTGTACTGTCACATGACTTTTTTTACAGCCCAGATCCAACACAAAGTAACAGATGTGTGTGTAACCAGAGCTGATGCTCTCATACAGAGAGCACAGGCAGTTGCCTATAACAATCTAATATTAGGAACAATAAGGTGTTTAGTAACTGTTTATGATACAGGTGTGAGAATGTAGTAGCATTTGAAGTTTTCCAAATGTCTTAAATTGTTTCAAAATGTGTGTGTGGGATATGTAAAGTTCCATTTATGAACATGTTTTCCCTGTAACCTAAAGCCATGTTCCTCCCCCTACCTCAGTCCTCCTTTTTCTTACGTCCTCTGAGTATAATTCAATTAAAAATAAGATATGTTTTCCTACTTGCTAAAGGGAAGCATGTGTTATTCATTAAAAAATTGGCTGGCACAAATGGGTGGCCTGTAGATAACATACTACTTTATACTACATTCCTTTATTTTTAATTAGACTTTCCCTCTTGTCCAAGTCTCTTTCCTACCCTCCTGCTTACAGATTTCTTCTTTCTAGCCAACTTTCCACATTTATGTTCTAGTAGGACGTGAACCCAGAGCAGTAAATATCCCATGTGTTTCAAGTTAGGTGCAGAAATGGAAGACTGGTTTGCCTGCACGCTTCTAATGTATTCATCAAGAATGACTTTCACTGTCAGAGGAAAGCCAAGGCAACATGAAAAAAGTCTGAGGAACACAGTATGTTTATTTCCTTGGGGAACTCCCCTCTCCAGAAGCTCCTGGGAGACCTTGGTTGGGATTCCCACTACCTGCTTCACTTTGTTTTCCATCACTATCATATCTGATTCCTTCTGGTTGGCATAAGTATGCAGCACTGAAATCAGGGTCCCTGGCTGGTCCTCATGTTTTGCTGGAAATGAACAGCCAAATTTCCTCGTTCAGCTCCTTCATCACATGCAAAAAAGCTTCATGATAAACAGATAACCTTTGATGTCCCTTCGATGAGTTGACCCTGATGGGACATCAGGCTTTCTCCAAAGCCACTCTATCCCTGGCCTCCTCAGCTGGGCAGAGGAGAGAAAATATAATGAAAGGCTTGCAGGTCAAGGTAAGTACTTAACTTTGCTCCCAATTTGCTCTACCTCCTTCCCCCAGACAGTGCAGGGGAATGGGGAACAGGGGCTTCAGTCACTTTATCACACGTGGTCTCTGCTGTTCCTTCTTTCTCAGGAGCAGGATTCCTTACACTCTTCCCCTGGTCCAGTGTTGGTCCCCCACAGGTTCACTAGTCCGGCCAACAAACCTGCTCTAGCGTGGGCTCCCCTGCCCACAGGGCCACAGGTCCTGCCAGGAGCCTGCTTCAGCATGAGGTCTCCAGGGGTTTGCACAGTTTCCTTTGGGCATCCCCCTGCTCCATTGCAGAGTCCTCCACAGGTTGCAGGTGGATCTCTGCTCCACTATGAACTTCCACGGCGTGCAGGGGCACAGCTGCCTCACCATGGTCTTCACTATAGCTGCAGGGGACTTTCTGCTCCAGCACCTGGAGCACCTCCTCCTCCTCCTTCTGCAGTGACCTTTGTATCTGCAGGTTTGTTCTTCCCACATGTTCTCACTTTCCTTTTCTGACTGCTGCTGTACAGTTTCCCTTCTGTAACTGTCAAAGAGATGCTACCACCACTGCAGATGGGCTCAGCCTTGGTCAGTGGTGAGCACACCTTGGAAATGGCTGTCATTTTCTTTGTTGGACACGCGGGAGCCTTCTGGCAGCTTCGCACAGAAGCCACCCCTGTAGTACTGAAATCTTGCCATGCAAAGCCCACACAGTCTCATAGGAAATCCCTTGACCTGTACACATGAGTTCCCACAGCCTAGAGTTTCAAACCACAGTAAAAACCAGGATAACACCACTGTTATCATTCCCCTGGTGAAAGTCTCTATTCACACAGGCAGAAACCTTATTTCTCATGTGTAGTGAGCAAAGTACAAACACATTTCAGACTTGAAGAATTTTAATCTGTGAAAAACTGAAAATTTCCTTACAAAAAATGGGGTTAAAAGGAAGTGGAGCAAATGCTAGACTGTTAACTAGAGTCGGTCAGGAACTTCATTAATTGAGGGGCTCTTCCTAGCCTCACAGGTAAAATAAATAGAAATTTTCCTAACAGAGCTGTGATTCTTGTATACCAGTAGCAAAGCACTCCCTCTTCTGATCCTCAGTGTCTTGCAGTGGGCCATTATCCAAACCTGGCCCTGCTTCTTCACAGCAGGATAAACCTTCCCCTAGAGAAGACCTTTTATAATATTTTTAGCTTTCCAGTGCCAGTTAAAAATATGAGATAAGAAGAAAGATCAGGGCTTTGGTAATGAAAAAATTGCAGCAGACAAAGCACTGTTTTCAACTTTCTCTATTTAAGATATTTGAAATCTGTATTTTTAACTCAGTATATTGATTTTTAACAAACAAGTCTGTTAGTGGTGTTGTTTTCTTGTTAAGCTGGCCAACTTTTCCTAGGTCATCAGTGCTGTTAACCATCAATGGAACAAAATTATAAATGCTTATCTTACAAAAATATTTTGGCACTTTAGTTTTTAATTTAGAACTCAATATTTTATCAAAATATTTTATTTCTAATGAGCTGCAAGTTTTAAATTATTTTAATATGTGCTTAATAGCAAAAAGAGAGAATATTGTTGGATTCAAAATATTACTCAATGTTTTTCTGATTATTATTTTTTTTGTATTTCATGACAGATAGTAATACTTATTGTGATGTCTTACCAAAGGAGTATAGTGTCTCTGAACTGCAGAGTAAGTTTAACTGTTTATAAAATGTTTAATGAAAAACAGAAAAGAGATATTTTAGTTACTGTACTGTTAAATGGCATGTTATGTACAAGTCAAAATAATGACATAGTGTAAAATTAATACTTATAAAATGAAAACTACTATTTCAATCATAGGAGTTCCAGACAGTTTTTTGATCACTTTTCATAAGAAATACTGAGAAACATGGTCCTTTATGCATTAAATACTAACAAAATTCATATTGTTGTAGAAAAAACAAATCAAATTACTCAAATACTAATTTCCTGAGGACACCTGTTGCACTGAAGAATTTCCAGACAGGCATACATTGATTCATTTACCAGAGACATTTTTTTCCTTCAGTAATCATAAACCCATCCAGCATACCTTTTATATAATGAAATGACCAACTAGAGTAGAGGATGCTTATGAAGAAATTCAGAACAATTCCTTCAACAAAGCATGAAGTACAGACACAGAGGAGCACCTTCCTTAAAATATGCATGTTATATGTGCACAAACAGGAGACGATCATCTGTCAGCAAACTGAGAATCTTAAAAAGAACTAAACATACACATATACATATTCATATATATATACATACACATATACATAAACATATGCATACATCTACATATGTTGGCCTGAAGAAGAAAATGTGTGCCTGAAAATGTCTACTTTTTTCCAGATAGATGAGGCAATCTTATTAAATATATTGCTTCTTCTTACAATCCTTGGCTGTCTGGGTAAAATCAGGCTTTTTACCATTAGCAAATACAGGAAATAAATAACTATATTATTAAATTACAGAAAACTCTTAGGATATGGAAAGCATCATGACAAAAGCTTATTCTAAAGCAACATAAAAATTTTGACCAGTGATCCTGTGCACTCACTTTTTAGTCAAACTTGTGAATTCTGTGAATTGCCAAAGGAACAGCGAGTATAATTCAACTGCATAAATATTAAGCAGTCTAACCCAGCAGGTTATTGGACTTCATACAGGACATGACTGACTGGCGAGCCCTTCTGCTGCATGTCAGTGCCAGCATCACAGCTCTCTTTCATCCCCTGCCTGGCGTTCCTGCTCCACCGGCAGGTTTCCTGTGCTCTCATTGCTGTGCTTTCGCCTTCCTCTTTTTGCTTTCAAGGAATTCCAAACCACAGCAACAAAGCACAAGACTTAGAACTTGCCTTCTGATACCATTTTGAAAATTCCTATTCCAGTCAATTTTTCCTCATTTTCTAACAGTGAGATTCCAATAATGATACAAGCCAGAGAAACTATTGCAGGTGACTAAGATCACATGAGATACGAGAGATGTTTGCTCTCACCAGTTCTCTCCACAATGTTTAAAATAACATATTTAGCAGGAGGGGTGGCATTACATCACAAGTATGCCAACAGGAAGAAAAGATAAAGAACTTGCCAAGTAGGATCTAAACAGGCTTACACTATTGCACAAATGATTCTCATTACTTTTAGTATCTATAATGCTTCCTTGTAGCACATGAGAAAGGAGATTGAAAATGGGATGTAATACAGCTCATTACTTTCTAAATCTTCAGCTCCTGCGCATCTGCAACAAAAGTTATTATTTGATCAGCTTAGAAGGGATTCACCTCTTTTCTCAAACTTAAAATGTCCCATTACATGAGAATCTGATGTTTTTCATTCTTGTCTAATCCTATAACAAAAAAGCAGTGCATCTGAAATGAGCTGGAAATGCTATACACAATATTAAACACCCACCTAATACTTTGCACAATGCCTTATATCTGCAAGAAACAACCATTGATGTACTTACACAGGTTAATAATGTTTAAAGAAATGTAACTCATAATATTACTCCCTGTAGCCAAAACTCATGATCTCCTGGAACAAGAAACTGGTGAGCAGAGACAAATTTGCTCAGTCCAGTTCCTCTGACTGAAAAAATAAATAGCAGTCAGGAGTTTCCTTGCTCAGAAATCCTCACTGTAACCCCTCCAACTTGCTCTGGGCTGCAAGAAGCTCTTTTCTCTGAGGGCTGCACTCATATTCCTTCAACATCTTTGCATCCAAAACAGACAGTTTGTTACTAATTTCCTAACCCGCTCTGCATGTCTCCCCTATAGCTGGGGAATCCCTGGTTAGATCCACTTATGTCAACTTTTGAGTGCCAAATCGCTCATTTTTTTCCAAACCCTCTAGGAAAATCAAATTATTTTACTATAAAACCTTAAGCTCCTCAGAGCCCCAGAAACTTCAGACAGGATCCCTTTGAGAAGGATCTTGGAGAGCAAGAAATTTTCATGGCAGAGGCTGACGCTCTTTTACCTATCAGTTACGATTCAGTATGGGACAATTTGTAAAAACAAATAAGCTAAACCTTCCATTTTCTAAAGCTGAGTGCATACGTCTTTTGTATCTGCATGTGCAAGAGAAATGACAGGCCCACGGTACACGGAGTCAATGACTCAATCTGCTTCGAGAAGGTGAGGGAGGGTGAGGTGCTCAGTGACAGAGGACAGAGATTCAGAGAGGGCTCCAGAGGACCTGAAGCACCACACCACGCATCACGACAACCGAGGGATGGTCACCAGTACCCTTTTGGCTGAGTTTTTCAATTCAGGGTCCCGCTGGTGCTTTACGTAAGAGCCACACACATTTAGTGAGGTGTATCCCTGCAAGAGTGCTGCAGAGGTCCAAGTGGTGCTACTGTGGGGAAGCTCAGAAATTACATTCTAGTGGTCTGAGCTGCAGACAGGGCTCCAAGGTTGAAATGGATAAGCAGTGAGCAATGAGTAACTCTGATGTCAGCAACCTGGAGTCAAAAACACTTTATTTCCCATTCCAAAGTGAAGCAGAAGTGCAATAGGTGGCAGAGCTTTCCCAAACTCTCCATGCCTTGGGCATGAGAGAGAGGTCTGCTCAGCACACCACCTCCACACTACAAGGACAATTAACTCAGGTTATAATTGTCTAGCACAGCATAGCTACTTCCACTAGTGATCCAGCACTACTGACAGTGCATCCTAAGCAATCATGCCTCTTCATCTCCAGTTCCTAAAGTTAACATTTTATTGTTTTCAGCACAATAAAATTTATCCTTGATTTCATCCTGCTGTTTAAAATCTCTGCCTGTAATTGCAAACGTACTGCTAATACACCATGATTCAGGCAGTCTAATAGTTTGCCAAGACTGGAGGTGGATGCTAAAACTGGTGTCAACTAAAATTTTAGAATTTTTTTTTCTGCTGGACTTTTTGCTGGCAGCCACAGAAATTGAACCCAGCTCCAGAAATTGAACCCAGCTGCCTTTATTGCCTAACGGTATCTGACAGAAGAGTTATGTAGATGACAGAGATATGAGGGTTAAATAAGAGCACAATTATAATTGTTTAGGGCATGTGAGCAGTCCATGGTAAAAGTAAACCACTATATTAATGCTTTGTGATGGACCAATTACTTCAGCCCTGATATATTTAATTGTGTTTCAGTCCAGCCTCTCAAATGATTTAACATTAGCATAGCTCAGCTATATTTATATCCAGTGAGTTATAACACTATATAACAGCTAAGGATCTGATACAGTCTCCATGTCCTGCAAATACAGTCACTAAAGCTGCTGTTAGCCTTTTTTCTATTCCTATTTCCTGTATGAGCAGTGGTAGAATTTTTGTCGATCACTTCAGAGACAGTGTTTTTGGATGTGCTAATTTAATTCAGTGAGACAGACAGACAGATCTATAGCAGCTGGCAGCAGACAAAGGATGGGCTGAAGGAGGTTTTCTAAAGTTAATACTATTCTTGGTGGAGATAATTACAGACTTTTAAAAGCCAACCAATGAGCTCACAGAGTGGCAGTAAACTTCATGCATCCAAGGGGAGCAGCATTGTCTTCTGTCACAGATCTGCATTTGGAGGTATGTGACTCATGGGAAAATCGTCTGAGAAGTTTCAGTGGAGCCATCAGTTCCCTGTCAGAACTGAAATGCTCCACAGAATCAAATAATTCCTGCTAGTGCTTCACTTCTGAAAAAAACTGGGGGAAAATACTGAATTAAAACTTCTCACCCAGTTCCTGTGCTAAGCTGCACATCACACAAGTTTGGATGGGTTGTGAATAGTGTGGAGAAGACAAAAATGAAAAATGCTTGAAAAGGATTTGATAAAATAAAATTAAATAAAGTGTCAAATGTTTTCTTAGGAGAAAGAAATACTTAAACAGTAAGTGAAAGAAGGAAGAGTAGACAGGAGACTGTGAACAAGAAGGTACATGCTACAAACTTAGTACTTAGTACTAAGTCAACCAGCTGATGCTGTTACAATAATTAAGTTATTCTTTGATGTATTGACTGGCATGTGATATTTAAGAAACAATAAGATGTAAACTACTCTGTGTATCATTTGTGGAGCCAGCTCTAGAGGATCATGTCATCATTTGAATTTACCACATTATGAGAGCTATTAAAAATTATACCTAGATAAACGAATGAGGAAAGCCTGAACAATCCATTTTGTCCATAAAATATAATATGAAAATATATAAAAATAATATTTTATAAAAATATAAAATATAAAAGAGTGCTCTTTTTCTCCATGCTTTTTCTTGGTAAAAGTGCTTGCTTTCCAAGGTCCAATCCTTTGTTTCCTCTCACCTGTACCTTCCTTTTAATTTAATTTTTCTGAGAGGTTTTGGGTTTAGTTTTTTTTCTAATTTTTTTTCTATTTTTTTTTCGTTTTAGTTCTATCAGCTCCTAACCTACTTTATAGTATGACCATACAAACAGTACATCAACACTGATCAGACAGGTAGGAATGGCTAGTCACAGATAAGAACACCTGAAGTAGGGATTTTTGCTGCAATTAAATAGTAAGTCTTACAATATACATAAAATTGTTTTAAAGATGATCAGCTATTCACATTCCCACCGGAACTGGCTATTATCCAAATGGATTAATATTTAATAAATGAGATACAGGATGTTAGATAAACCTCTGACCATAATGACAGCTTAGAACTGGAACAGTTATATGTAATGAATATGAAATCTTCGTTCTCTAAGGTTGGTTAGGCAATGTGAATTTGTAGTACATGTACATACAATTTAATAACATGTATGCTATACAGTTGACTGACACATGTATGAACCAGCCCCAGGGCAGGATGTGATATAGGTGACATGTAAAGGCAGTTTAACTAACCCATGTCATAACGAGGGCCAAAGCCAGGCACACAGTGCAACACAGTATAAATGAAAACTTTTGAACATCATAAAGTACTGCGCAATGCTCATTTCCTCTCATGTCAGAGTAGTCTGTAGTGCATGAGTTCCCCGGCATTTTTTTTTCCTGAATAAAACCACTATTAGCAGCGGCACCTAGTTTCCACTGCCAAAGGTAGGATCAGCTCTCACTGACATCCTGGGCCATCCTAACTTGAAATGGCTCCTAAATCACTAATGTTTCATACACCATAGCATCCCATTATCTGGTTAGATAGATATGAGGTAGCTCTGTTTGAGCCTGGAAAGGTTGTCAGGAACATTTAGAAGCAATAGGAACTGCTGCCCATGATTAAGCGTTCTTTCTCCAGGCAATACACAGCCAATCTCTCTCTCAAGATAGTCAAAATTCCATCATTTGGATAAAGTACAAAATTTTATTGTAATGTTGTCCATTTGTCATTTTAAACTCCACAGCACTTTCATGGAGGAACTTCACAGCCAGTGCATAAAAAAAATAGCAGATCATCCTCATGACAACTTCTTGTGATTAGTGTTTTTGTTTCCAACCCAGTTGTCAAAATTACTATTCAGCCACATCTGTTATTTCTGTTAATTTTCATGTACATACCCTACTCCTATTTTAGTGAAATGAATCTGGACTCCAACTCAATAACCATAGCTTTAAATACTAACAATTTCATTTAAGTACTCTGCAGAAAAGAAAACCATTTTTAGAAAACCATGATTGAAAACAAGACCATAACTCTCTGAACTAGAGCCTTGGAAGTTGAGAAGGTTCATGTAGTTGCAATATTAGCACTTGGAATAGGAGATTCAGATTCCGCTTCAGAGATATTCTGGTACTGAGAAGACCTCCAATTAACCTATGTGTGTATTTTCTATTAATTGACAAGCTTTATAAAAATAGCCCTGCTTTTTAAAAGTTCCCAGTGTAACATTCTTTTACTTATTCATAAATGGGAAATAGTTGAGCAGACTGACAGACTCTAGACTTTTTTTGAGATACCGATGAGGTTTTGCAATATCACTATCGCTGAAAATAATTGTCATTTATAATCAGCCATGCTCCCAGTTTCTGAAAATCTAGCAGTCCTGCCAGTAGTAATGGCCCAAAGTGGAAGTAAGAAATGTCTTCATGACATCTCCTCAAATGAGAGATGGTTTCATCAGAGCAAATACTGTTTAGGGACAGGACTCCTTGTTCTACCTCAGCCTTTTGCACCTGCAAATTAAGCCAAATATAATCAGCTGACCCAGCCAAAAGGACTATAACTCTTCCACTGTAGAAATCAAGCACCCTGGATAGCCTGCGTCATTTTCAGGAGTATCATTTACTGCTTAGTAGTCAATTTGTTGAAAGGCTGACAAGTTGTTTCAAATTCAGTATTTTATGTCAGGAGAGAAAATTAGTTTAAGCATGGCACATTCACTGGCACAGGATCCTATATTATTGCATCCATCTTGTATGTAGTAGCATAAGTACCTTCTGCATCCACAGAGGAACCTAAATACATTACCTGGTTGAACAAAAAAGTTTTATTGCAAACTCTGTAACCTCAGGCCATAGTTTGGCAATCATTCTAATAAAGCCTCTATATTCTGGAAGCTCACTTTGTTGATTTTCCAACTGATTAAAGTGCCATCTGGGGTGACAAATGACTTTTCTATACTCTGTGATTTGACTCATTAATCTCAGATATGTATTGATGGCAAAAACCATACCATATCTGAGCTAGAGGAGGTGATGCAGCTAGTTTGTGAATTAATTGTGATCAAATATTATTTTGAACTTGCAGCTGACATAATTTGCTGATAAATTTGTGTTTTAAATTAAGATTGTAAACCAACTGGTGTAAGTATGATCACACAGAGTATGGATCACTGCTTGAACAACTAGAAGGGAATATATATACAAAAAGGTTCATTTGTTTGCTGCAATCTTTCAGGCACAGCAAGTATCTGAAACACAGGAAAAAACTGGCCCACAGAACTCCTTATCCATACTGCCATGGTCGAACCTCTTCCTATGACTGGCTTAAAACAAGCTCAGCTATTTCTACGTTTTACTTCTCAGTCTGAAGTGACTAGAAGAGAGCTGTCTCAAGGCACAGACAAATTAGACAGCTAAGTAGAAGCTGTCTAGTAGAAGAGAGAAAGACAAGATTTTCTAGCCTTTTTCCTCCCATGCTCTGTGCTCTAAAAGCCCAGGAAACACAGAGGGTGAAAAAGAATGGCTCCAGGAAGAGGGAAGAAAGAGAAGAGAAAATGATTGCTGCTTCCAGAGTGAATATCATGAAGCAGGGAAACACAGGAGAGGGGATTTATGGCAAAATCTGCAGCCTACACCTTCTGTGCAAAATCCTTCCCAACTGCACTTCAGCTTGTTCTCTGGGCTTTGCCAGTCTCCTAACCGTAGCTCTAAAACTAATCCATAGCTTTTGCCACAGGTCCCTGTTGGTGACCCAGTTGACAACTTCTCCAGGGATGATTCTTTTTTGCAACCTAGCCCTTCCTTTGAGGATCCTTCTCCTTCCCACCGATCATGACATTTTTCTCTGTCTTAACCATAACATCAGTCTTAACCCACATTTTGGCAACCCTTAACTACGTGAAGCCAAGTGTCTCTATCGATTACCTTCCTATACACTTTCTCCAAAATTTCAGTGACTTCCCCATGACTTTATCGCTCCCTAGAAAACTACTTTATCATTCCCAGCGTCAGAGCTGAATCTTTACTGAATAAGTGAGAAACTTTGAGCCATTTCATGATGAACTTGTTACCTTTGATTTATTTGATTTATTTCTGAAAAATACATTTGTCAGATGTAAATGTGTATCTAGATATTTTGGAAGTTTGCTCTGTATTTGAGTCTGATTGGATCCCAGAATTTGATTTCCATGCTCTGCTTTCCCTCAATAGGTGTCCATCTTAGATATTTGCAGTGTAGCAACAAGGCATCTCTCTTCTGAGGGTGTGGTTTCCTGACTCCCAGTTTACTCTGCCCTCTTGAGACCCGGCCTGAAGTGTTGCATCCAGCTCTGGGGTTCTCAGCACAAGAAAAATGCGAACCTGTTAGAGAATGTCCAGAGAAGTCCACAAAGATGATCAGAGGGCTGAAGCACCTCTCCTATGAGGACAGGCTGAGAGAGCTGCATTGTTCAGCCTGGAGAAAAGAAAGCTCAGGGGAGACCTTATAACACCTTCCAACACTTAAAGGGAGCTTATAAAAAGAGGGAGAGCAATTTTTTCCATAAGCAGATAGTGATAGGACAAGGGGGAATGGTTTTAAACTAAAAGTGGACAAATCTAAATTAGATGTTAGGAAGAATTTTTTTTACCGTGACAGTGATGAGGCACTGGAACAGGTCGCCCAGAGAAGTTGTGGATTACCCATTCCTTGAAGTGTTCAAGGCCAGGTTGGATGAGGTCCTGAAAAACATGGTGTAGTGAAAGCGTCCCTGTCCATGGAAAGGGGGCTGGAGCTAGATGATCTTTAAGGTCTCTTCCAACCTAAACCTTTCTACGATTCTGTGACCAACAACACCCATGGCATACACCTCCAGTTTTCTTTATCTAATTGATTACTGATCACTGATTACCATTTGATATGGTTTGGGATCTCTGAACATAAAATTCCTCAAGTATTATCTAATAATTCCTATACAGTTATCTAATATCTTGAGTATAGTTACTAGCACTAAACCCAAAGTTTCTCCTTGTAAACTGCTCCCTGTGACCCATTCCTTTTGACAAGAGAAATCCTCTATATCCTTTCTTCATCCTATTTACAAGGTTCCGTGATTGTAGGTAATAGAAAGGGAAAATACTGTACACCCAACACTACTTATTTCCCAGAATGACACTTTGCTTAACTATTATATATATATATATCTTTATAATACGCTTATAATAAAATTGGTCTGATAATTTATATGACTCTCTCCCTCACAGGTGTTCTGTGAAGCACTCTGCTAAATAGCTGCCTTATCTAAAAGTTCCCAAAACTTAGGCATTGTCTATCTGCAGGAAAATAGTTGTATATTTAAAATAATTAATGATTTCTATTGAAGATAAAATTAAATTTAGCAAGCATCTTACCCAAATTGAGTTGTGGGGCAAAATTTTCTCTAGTCACACAGTTCTCTGTCTACAGGTTGCTTCATAGCATCTTTTTGATTTTCTAAAATTGTTCCTAAAAATTAAACCATTAAGCTTGCAACTTACCACAACACGCTGCCAGGATGTCTCTGGCCCTGTGTCTATCTTTTCTAATAAGCCATTTCTGAATGTTCTCTCCTGAAACAGAAGGATCATTATTTTCCAGGTACTTATCATAAAGTTTCAAAGGGTACCTAAAAATAGGTCATACCGATAAGAGTTTCATTTGACAAATGTCAGGCTCTTCTAATACTTTCCTGTGTAAGACAAAGGGCAAGCCAACATTTTCACAGCTGTCAAGTAACACTCTGCGCTGAAACACAGTAGAACAAAACCCGACAGTGAACCATCGCCGCATCTGAGTTCTGGTTACATAAGGTAGTATAGGAAAATGAGTGTTTTTCAGATTAACTTCAATGTCAAGGCTAGTAGCATGAATGTAATTATGGCTGATATTTTTATGCTGCAGTCTGACAGATAGTTAGCAATAAATACACCACCTCATGCAGAAAATGAGCAGACTTTCAATAATGGAAAAAGGAAGATGTCAAGTACTTGCACAACTTCTATGCATTTGCTTTCTCTTGGGTTTTATTATTTCCTTGAAAATGCTTCAGATCACTGTTTAGGTGCTCAACCTCTTCACCTCACCTTTCAAGAGAGATTTTTGAGAGCAGATCTGCTTTCCATTACCTAGCAATGCTTGTGGCATCCATCTTTCAACTCAGAAAGTGAGACCTGTGATCTACAGGAGAAAAAGCTTTAATGAACCATGAAAAAGGAGGTGAACTTTAAGCGGTGCGACTACTACCTATATTGCTGAACAGTGAAGTCAGCCTGGCCATGCCAAAGAACTGGCACAAACAGTGGAGAAACAGAGGCTGTGAGTGCTGGCTACACAGACTGGAGGGTGTCACAAGAGTAGGTGTCAGGGGGAAATAGTGCATGCAAGTGCTGTGGGTGGAGAAGGAAAAAACTCCCTCCCTCCCTCCCCTTGAGAGGATAAAAATGTGTTTTCTTCTCCACCAAAAGAGCACAAGTCATGCTGATGGAGGGGAAGACTACAAGGGGCTGATGACACTCACTCACTCCCGGCGTTTTTGCAATGCTCTATGTTATGGAATTTACACAAGATTGGAATGAATTAAAGAAATAAAAATGACTCATTTCCCTGTAATTGTCAATCATTGTTTTTCCACTATGGACATAATGAAACTTTTCAGTTTCACCACAGTAAGCTGAGAGTTTAAGAGTTTTACAAGGGAGGAAAACCAGTTCAGAGCAACAAGACAAGACCATCACACTTCTCAACCTCCCCTATCTTTGTGCTATACACATTTATACACTCAACTCTCACAGAATGTGGATTTATATTTTTAAAATCGTTCCTATCACCATCAATTCAAGGACTCTTTTAGTCAAGTAGCCAGAAGAAAAAACAGGATTTAAATCTTATGTTCATTGAGCTTCAGAGGTTGTTTTAATCAAGCCATTTACCATGAATGCACTACATCTATCATTGTAGGAGTTCCATGTGGTGATTTTATAATTTCTTCATTTGGTGATTGTGTAAACTTCTTCCTCCATACCCTCAGGAAATTAATATAGGATAATTAAATACACTATTAAAAATCAGTTTTCATTCTATGGTTCAGTAGAAATCTATTCTAGATTATTATTTACCAATAATATTGCTGAAGCAGACTGTAATTCCCAAAGAAGCTTTTGCTCATTCTTCTGTAGAGAAAATCATACAGCCAAAATAAACTGTAGTCATTTTCAGATTGATCTGGACAGTCAAAAAATTATTAGTGTACCTCATCAGAACATTTGTATAAAATTTATTTAAACAAGCCACTATCTCATAAGTATTTATAACTGTTCAGTTTCAACAAGCAGTAACAGCCATCATGCCAGACCTTCACCAGGTTTCAGATATGCTGACACTACTTTTAAGGACTTCATATATTAAAAGTACAGAATAGTGTTATTCACTTCTGTGTGAACAGAGGCTTAGAAATGAGAAATAATAGAATGTTCTTCTGGGTTTATAACACCAGTGATTACTTATAAGGCAGAAGAAATAGAACATGTTAAGCATCTAGTCTGCAGTGCCATCTTCTGTGCTTTAAGGCAACACAACTATTGATTTCCATTTCCCTTTTTAATGAATTATTACTATCTGTGGTAAGTTAACTTCTCTTGGTGTTAACACTGGTTTGGGGTCTTCATTTCAGATAATGTCTTTAGAAATCTGTGTCATTGGTAGCAACAAATATGCTGCAAGTTTACTCCTGTGTGATACAATGTAGTACAGGCTGTATTATTTCAAGTCATGTTGATAATTTGATTTGATCTCTGACTAAGATCTTCCATAGTGTTCAACACACTTCTCCTGATGTAACCAAATATCTCACTGTTTTTGGTACAATGCAGTAGTTAACAGTGTATGAACTTCCCAGCCCACACTGGCCAATCATCCTATCAGAAGTCCTGTATGGAGGTCCATCTGCTTAAGTGCCCACACCCTTAATTCCCACTGTGAAATGTAGAACTGTAGATTCACAATGTTTCACAGCAGTATTCAGCAACAAGTAGAGTCAGATAGTATATATATAGGTAGAATGATAATAGTGCCTTTCAAGACTATTTGCACAGCCGCAAGTTCATATCTGAGTTACTTCAATAAAAGTGAAAAGTCACTCAAGAGAAGTATGGATGATCAACCATAAAAGAAAGAAGAACCCCTGTGTTTTGAAATAGATTGAAGCACTCAGAAAGGAAACAGGGGAAATCCAGGCACATGCAAATGATCCTGATTTTGAAAACAAAGTCCTGACCTTGGCAGAAATAAAAATATGAGAATTTTGTATTTAAACTTGACTCTAAATATGATTTAAGATGTAGATGATAAGGAAATTCCTTACATTTTCTGTTTTCAGATGTTTTCAGCACTAAGGCAAGCAGGATGGGCACAATGGAGAGCAAGGTATGTGAACCAGATGCCTAATTTTCAGCACTGTACCGGATATATCAAAACAAATACATATTTGACAACTGTGTTTGTAAGTCATTATTACAGACTCATGTAACAATGGGTACACAATAAGAGAATTATAAGTACTCAATGACATAGAAGAAATTTGATATAATTGGTATTGTCACAATTTGTTGAGACGCATCAAATAACTGGCACATGAAACTCATGCAATTTGTTTTATAATGGTAGAATGTTTAATGACATCACAGAAGCTGAATTCTCCATTAAAAGTACTGTTATCTGTTTCAGTTTTATTGGTGATTCAAAACCTAAGGATCGTGCAAGCACATAGATCAATGTTCTACTTAACATAACTTACAGAAAGAACCTGCCACTGCCTGTAACTGTCCTCTAAATTATGGGAATATGTTTCTTCCTAAGTATCTGCTCATTATGTGCAAGAATATCTTGTTCTTACAGGAACTTGAATTTGAGAAATGCAGACTGTGATCTCATATAGCTGGTAGTGAAACTTCTGAAGAATCCCTAGAAATATGCATCATGATTTTGTAATGCACGGGGAATTACAGCTAAAGAAGGTAAGTTAATTTTGGACTTCATTGTGCCAGATAAAGCTGAATAACCATGGTATGGGGACTTAATTGTTGCCTAGAAACTGGGTATCATGACCTCACATCCAATAAGACCAAACACTGCTCCAAGCATATATAACATTATGCTATATATAGCATTGGAATGGGCTGCCCAGGGAGGTGGTGGATTCTCCATCCCTGGAGGTATTTAAGAAGACACTGGTTGTGGCACTTAGTGCCATGGTCTAGCAACTGTGGTGGTAGTGGATCAAGGGTTGGACTTGATGATCTCAGAGGTCCCTTCCAACCCATCTGATTCTATGATTCTATAAGGAAAATGCATAATATTCCAAACTAGTTTACATTCAAAATCTGAAGATATTAATGAAAATATCAATTTGAAGGAAAAATGTTGATGGGCAAAAAATGAAGAAAACCTTTGGAGTTTCCCAGTGTCACTGTTAAAAATGGAAATGACCTTAGCTAGAATCTTTTCTTCATTCACTGGCAAGGACAAGAGCACAAAATTTTAAGGAAAATATCTGGGAAAAAAATGTTAAATAGTTAACAAAATAAGAGTTATGGATTGCTGAAAGTAGTATAGGGGAACAGTGGAATATACAGACCAGCAGAGCTAAAGACATTTGAAAAAAATTGAAAGTGTGTTGGGAACAAAATAAATTGTATAAAGGTCCATTACCAAATGAAGATTGTAAAATTGTCAATGATGATATGGAAAGAACAGAAGTTCTGAGTAAATACTGTGTCTCTATATTTGGAAAGAAGAAGAGTACTGCATTCATACCATATGAGGACATGGAAGTAATTTCTAGGCTATTATTAATAAGCCTTAGGAAGAAGTTAGATAACATCTACTTAGGATAAACGTTTCTGAATCAGGAGGCCTAGAAAATTTGCATCAGAAGGTCACATAAATGCTGGTTAAGGAAATTTGTGGGTCATTGATATTAATTTACAATAAAGATTAAATATATATATATATATTCATACATACATTCAGAAAATGCCAGGAAGCCTCAAAACAGCTAAGGCAATGTCAATATAACAAATGGTAAGGAAGAATGATACAGGTAAAACCAGGTTAGTCAGTTGATCTGAAGTCTCAGCAGAAATGCCAGAAAATCTGGCTCATGATTTAATCAAGTAAACTGACTGTATGAAAAATAAAATAGCTCTTCCCAATTTATCTAACTTTAATAGTATTAACATTTTGGTTGATAAAAATCATGTGCAGATATTACATCCTTACATATCATTAATTCCCAGTCAGTTGAATGGACTCCAGTACCAGAGTTTCAGAGATGTATTTGTACAACTCCACACCCATTCTGATCAGCTTCCCTCTTAGAAAGTACAGCACTATTCTGCTTTTTTTTTCTCAAGCCAACTTGTTCAGTGTTGGATTAAAGAGGTTATCAATCCATCACACCACATCAACACATTAACACTCCCTTAAATTTGGTAACCATTTTGGCCTGTGTGTCATCAAGTCAAAATACTAACATTGTGCAAAACAACACCCACTAACATGTGCTAAATTAATTAATATCTCATTCATTTAACATTAATTGTTGACAAGTGTCAGCTCACAGTTCCTAGTGAGCAATAGCCGCCAAAGACATTTGTTTTCACCGAGGTTCCACCTGGATACAGAGTGTGGAGGAGACTAATCATCCTCTTCAGTAACGGTCTCAAAGTCACTGCGAAGTACTTGGTTATAAAAATACCTTGAAAATTTCCATATATTTTTTGGAATGGCAGTAAATGAGATGGGCAGGATGCTGAAGTCAGAGCTAACTGAATTGCTTGGGGAACTACTCTCATAATTTATTTTTTTTAATAGAAATCAATGTCACTGAGCAACAGGGAAAAGAACTCCACACTTACAGAATGAGCGGCTCTAACCTGGTAATCAATGACACAGAAAATATTTGAGAATAACAATCCAATGCAAATTCCCATTAAAATGTTACTATAAATAGATGACATGATTCATGGCCAGAAAAAAAGGAAATGACAAACACTTTACTCCTGTGAGGGAGATATTTAAATTCTGCAATCACATGATAGTGTCTGGAGTAAAACTGTTAGTAGGATACAATTAGTAGATGAGATAATCTCATAATCAAAGGATTTTTAAAGTTGAAGAGTATTCAGAAAAAGCTATAAAATTGTTTGAGAACTGTAGAAATAGTCACTTATTGAAAGATTTAAAGAAAAAAGATCTAGAAAAGACTTGAGGAAGTACCTTCAGGAGAAGACAATTATGAATGTTACCAGGCTTTTTGATGTAACAAAGAAAGGTATAAAAGAATCCGTGTTGTAAAGCTAAAGTCAGGCAAATTGAAATTTGAAGTTAAAGAGTGGATGATAACAATGAGGATGGTTTACTACAGGTTTACAGAACAAGATGGCCATTTTGAAAGACTTTTTAAAAAGTATTAATTATTATTATTATTATCATTCCTAATATTTTCAATTTAATATCTTATGCCATTCTAAAAAAAAAACAAACCACCAACCAAAAAAAAACACCAACCAACCAAAGTAAACCAAAACAAACCAAAGAAAAACCCAAACCAAAAAAACCCCAAACAAATTATGTTAGGAAAACTGCCAGTAGCAGTTCAAAATACTTAATCTGATGGCTCACTCTGGCCTTAAATCTTTGCAAACACATCACATTATTCACTGATTCTCAGGGCTTACATAACAGCAACCATCAGTAAAGCTTTCTTTCCAACTGGCTAAAAGAGTATTTCCTGGAAGGCAGTGACCTGGCCTCCGTTATTCATGCTTTTGTCCTTTCTCATTTAGACTGCAGTGATTCAGCATTCAATATAAATGGTCATACTGTTTCACTACTTAGAGAAATTCAGCTACTAAAAAATGCTACATCTCATTTCAACAGCTCAGTCCACTGGAAACGTGTGAGATATATCCCCCAGGCTTTTTCTTACCTTTCTATTAACTACCAAAAGAAGTTCAAGGTCTTGATTTCTTTCTTTAGGATACACCATACCTGAAGGTCATGAATGGAAAGGTCTTCATAAAGTTTTATAATGAAAATCGGATTTGATAACTTGTTACCAGTTTGCTTTAATATAATGGACTCCCTACCCTTTGCCTATAACTATATCTAAATGACATTTTATGAGCCAGACCAGGTTGCTTCTGTACATGCTCTAACCATGTATAGTCTTCAACCAGTTGTGGTTCACCTTATGATTATGTTTGGACACTGTTGTATTTAGATTTGTAGAGTAATTTAAGCTGGAAGAGACCTGAGAAGGTCATTTAGATTAACTTCAGGTCAAAGCTTATCCAGGTTCAAAGTCAGGTCAGTTGCTCAGCCCTTGTCAAATTTTGTGTGTCTCTAAGACAGAGATTTCAAAACCCTTCTGTGCTACCTAGTCGAGACTTTGACAACCTTCATAGTGATTTTTTTCTTATGACTAGAGCGTATTTCCCTTTTTGCAGTTTTTAACCACTGAGTCTCATCCTTTCAATGCATAAATCTCTGAGGAATTTGATTCTACCTTCTCTCTAACCACCCAATTAGTTTAGCTAAACACAGCCGTTATGTTTTCCCCATAGATTTCTCCAAGTGGTTCAAATCCAGCCTCCTCAGCCTCTTGCCCCTTCAGCATCTTTCTTACAATAGGCAGGCCCAAACTAGACAGAGTAATTCAGGTGCAACCTCGTAAATGCTGGATAGACAACAGAGAATAATCACCTCCCTTGACTGGCTGACTGGCTGTGCTCTCTCTAGTGCAGTCCATACACTGCCAGCCTCAAGTTCTACAATGCTCACCCTGATTTACGTTCAACTTCTTGCCCACAGGTCCTTTTCTTCATAGTTGTTTTGATGTAATATGTCCCATCTGATCTAGAGAATCCCACTCATACCTGGCCACAGTTTATTATGTAGGCAATTCTGTGTCAGAGTCAAGTTTTCTTGGGAAGGGAATAATCCAAGATGATAGGATTTAGCACCAAAACCTAAGATTTTATAAACCTAACTGCTTTATTCGGCATATGCAACATAAGCCTCAAACTATTCATTACACCAGTGTTAAGCAACATGAATATTGAGAGAATCAAAAAGCCCTCAAAACAACTCCTCGCTAAGAAACTTCCTCTTCCTCCCCCTTTCCACTAAAAAAAAAAAAAAGAAAAGAATAAAAAAAAATTACTTAACAAAACCAAGACACTGAACACATTTTCCTTGGTGCAGAGGGAATATAAAAATAAACTGCTCAGAACAGATGTTCAAAGGCTGACAGCCATGTTTTTCACTGCACTGGAAAATATATGAATACTTTAGTGCTGAGCCCGAAGTAACAAAGAAAATGAGAAAGGAAGAGAATTCTTGCTACTTACCTTTTTTTTTTTTCAGTTTGGCAACTGAAATTGTGTTATTATGAAGCTATAAAAGTATGACAATCGTTATGAAAAATGATGTAAATATGACTAAGGTTATCAGCCAGATTATGAAAAAAGCTTATTTTCAGAGTATTAGAGTTAAGGGCAAAAAGCACAACAGGATCTGCCATTCTGAGTAAAACAAGCCATAAAACCTCATTCTGTAATTTCCATGTTCTGTGCCAGCTATATGCAATTTGAATTAGCATGTGTGTTTGGACATGTGCCATCTTACTTGACAACATGAAGAAAGAAAAAATCTACATGTCCATTGGCAAGCTGCCCTGATAGTTAAGCACATTCTTGATTTTAAAATATGCACATTATTTTCAGCCTAAATTGCTCTACCTTTGATTTTCAACTGTTGAGAGTACATTTTACTGTCTGTGTCTGCAGGGTCAAAGAGTCTCCTACTGACAGATATGCTATTCTTGTGGAGGCACTTTGTATTTGTAATTAAGTTGCCTCTTACATACCTTTTGTGCAAGCTAAATAAATGGAGGGATTTTTACCGTAAAATATGTTTTTACTTCTTTGTTGAAAACATGAATTGTCTTTTAAAATATATTTTCTTTCCAGCAATAAGTTGAAAGCAGAATATAACAACAAGGTATTACAGTCATCAATGTTTTGCTTAGCTACTGTTGTTTTACCACATCACGGCACTTAGTCAAAACTTTCTCATTATACATCCTAGGATGATACTAACTCCTGCAATAAGAAAACCCAAACAAACTAAACAAACAAACAAAAACCCTAAACCCAAAACAAACAAACACAACCCATCAGTTCTCACTGTGTTGCTAGAGTCATTGTTCTCCAGGCCCACAGGAAAACAGGCATACACACCACCCCTGTAAGGTGGCTACAGTGTGCCTTCACTCACATGCTCCAGCTGCACTTCGCTGTGCTGTAGAAGTCACCAATACTTTTAATTTTTGAGGTGATTAGGAAATTGAGATATTCTCCATATCCTCATTACATTGTCCACCACGGTTAGACTGAGACCCTTCGGTGAGTGATCAAATATTTCAATATGTTATTCGCCTTGTTAAAGCTTTGATAATCATAGAATCATAGAATCACAGAATGATCTGGGCTGGAAAGGACTTTAAAAATAATCCAGCTCCAACCACCCTGCCATGGACAGGGACACCTTCCACTAGACCAGGCTGCTCAGAGCCCCATCCAACCTGGCCTTGAGTTCTTCCAGAGATGGAACATCCACACCTTCTCTGGGCAACCTATTCCAGTGCTTCGCCACTCTCACAGTAGATAATTTTTTCCTCATATCTAATCTAAACTCACCCTCTTTCAGTTTGAAACCATTCCCCCTTGTATTGGCACTTGTAAATAGTGCCCTTGTAAAGAGTCTCTCTCCACCTTTTTCGTGGCCTCCTTTCAGGAGGCTAGGGATCCTGGCCAGGGATGAGGCAGGCCTATGGATGCTGCCACAGACCACGTCACAGGTAAGCTACTGAAGACATCACAGAGTTAAACAGGAACACAGGAGGCATAAAAACAACTGTGGAGCCACATTCAGATGGATTAGATAGATCTAGTATTCCTTGACATTAGTGGGAACATTTCCATTGGCTTCAGTGAGTGCAGAATTGCCCAAAACCAATAGATTTTTTGTGGTTGCTTTTGCATTTCAACAAGCTGGATTTAAAATCATTAACATTCCAAATGAGAGCAATAATGAATAGTTCAGTAATAATTACCAGGACTCCACAGAAAACTCTATAAATTATGTCATAAGCTACATACTGCATGTGCCAATTTTCCATAAGGGATTATTGCACTGTCTGTTTTCTAACAATAAGCACGTCTGGTAATTGTGACTAGAACTATACATTATTCATCCGAATTTAAAACTGTGTTCATTTATTCCTTTGCTAAAATTTTCCTCCCATTCCAATACCAAATTCAACTGAGGTTTCCTCCAAGGCAAAGAGGTTCTCTTCATCTTCTGAGTTTGAGCTGAAAATTCATGTTCTATTAAATTTGCCAAGGCTAAATGTGATCTACCAATACTTAATTGAGATCACTGCAAGACAATTAGTCTGCATGTTACAACAATTTTGTTGGATATCTTATAGTGCTGTAGTGCTTATCCTAAGGTTCAAGTTACTAAAGTGACTATTTAAAAATCTCCTTTATTTATTTAAAAATAAATTATTGGACTTCCTGATCATGGACAGTGCTTGAAAACCTGAGGGTAGAGAAGGTCATAGTAAATACTTTTATTTTAAAAATTACCTTTTGTCCCATTTCATTAATGAATAATCCCTAATTACAGTATTTGTCTTCATTGTTGATCAAAATCAAATGTAGGACAAAAATCAGAACTGAAAGGGAGGAGGTTTTTAGAAAGATACTTTTAAATTGTGTAGAGAAATTACCAATTGTGAAGTTGTTCATGTATGCTGGCGCATGCTTGGTGCATGCTGAATTCTCAGCAGTTGGTAAAACAAAGAAAGAATTTATTGTTAAGTAGAATTTAAAAATCATATTTATAGAAGTTGTAACTGCATTTCCAAAATTATTACAAGGAACTATGAATTTTACTGTTGTCAAAATTTAAACTGACTGTTGTGAATGTGGAAGATTACTCAACATATTGCCTCAAAAATTCATCTTAAAAATTCATATACTGACCAATCGTTTTAATATTCAATAACATGGACCTGAAAACTGGAAGAAATCATTTAGTTAACTTAATCCAGACATTTATTTTAAGTACCAATCCAACTGTGTAATCCTAGCCCATTTTCCATTTTGAACCCAAAATTTAGCTTCTGTCCACTGCTCCAAATGGAAATCTGTTTCACATAAACATTTACTCTGGCAAAGAGTAGAAAAAAAATTCTTATATTTTTCACCTTGTGTGAAAATTATTTTTGTGGCCACTATCTCTTATTTGTTCTTATGCCAATACTATTCTTCACTGAAAATACATCTTTTCCATCTTTGATGTGCACTATTTTTAGGAAAGCTTCCTGTGAAGTTAAACAACCAAAGCTCCTTCAATCTTCTTTTTTGTAAACTAAATTCTGAAATTCCTTCGTTATCCCAGTATCTCATCTCGTTAGGGTCTCTGAATGCATCTTTCCTGGCTGAGATGATCATAAATATTTAATCTAAATTAAGGAATTCATTTCACTAAGATGGCCACACCTGTATGGTAAACAAGCTGGATGTGAGGGATGCTGGTTGATGTGTCATGGCTTGCTTCTGCGCAGATAGGCACTCCCCTGGTTTTCAACATTGTCCTGAGAATGGTTCCCAGCCCACATTATCCCCTGAGCCATGCTCACGCACTGCCTGGGAAAGTGCAAATGGGCCTAAATGAAAAACATGCAAGGGTTATACTAGCAATTTAAAGTAGGGATGATCACGCATCACTGTTTGGTCTATGTCTTGGTTCTGTTTAATTTATTTCCACCATTGTAGCATATGATAAATGCTACACTGGTACTAGTATTTCTCAGTTTCTCCTGGAAATACTTTTCGCAACGTATCCTAGATCTCAGTTTTCCTTCCTGACAATCATAGCTCACAGCCACCCTGAAGTCAACTGCTGTACTTGCATTTTTCTCCATCTGACTACTGTAATCTTGCAGGATTTTACCAGCTCTGGACATTTGGGGTTGTCTGTGACGTTTGCAATTTTCTTCAGTTCTCTAAGGGGTCTTTAGGATTTTCAAGACTGAAAATATTACATGTCTACACTGTAAGCTAGTAAATCAGACTTGTAAATTATAACAGATATGGAGCAAGTATGGAAATGAACAACAGGATATATTGAACAAGGGGGTTTTTGTATACAAAACCTATTGTGTAGATTACAGTACTTACTTGCTAAGATAGTGTACATGAGTTACTAAAATTAACACGAACCTTGGGGTTTTTTTTTCAGCTACTCCTGTACACCAATAGTCATATGACAATAACTTCCTAGGCTTCCTCAATTTCACTCCAAGGTTGCATGTGTTAATAGAACACCCTGAGAGATTTCATGTGAATTAAAAACAATAGCCAGAGAAATTTTTTGTGCATTATATGACAGTAAAATCTCAGTTTATATATGTTTATCCAGCTTTCATTCACCAACTACATGTGAACACATATTTTTCATCCCCAGGAAGTATATAACCAAGGCAGCTTTAGTACTCTGTTCACTCAAATCTTTGATAAAAAAACCCAAAGCATTCTGGTCAAATTCAAATACAGTACAAATAAAAGCAACACAGACTTTGACTTTTTATTTCTTAAATGTCTTATCTCTTAGCCAGCAGAGGAAGCTTATTGAGGCTATGAATAGCTGAAATAAGTGATTGATAATGAAGAGGGGGAAAAGTTAATTAAAGATTTAAAATTAAAATTTTGATACCCTATGTGTTCAAACAAAGTGCCTTTCTTAGATCCTACAAAGCCTTACCCGTATGCTAATTTCATGGAAATGAGGTTTATTATACTCCGTGGATTTTTCATTAAACAAGCAGAGACATAACCATATATACTCTTCTCTCCCTAGCCCAAGCTCTCACACATTCTGTGAAAGGTGTGATAGCTACTTTCTTTTTATCAGTTTTTATCCCTTGTCAACTTGTCTTTGTTGAATAAACATAAAAGAGACAGTACACCGTACAAGATGGATCCCCAGTCTGACTGAACTCAGCATTTCTTAGGATCTACCCCAGCTCTGTTCGTTTCTTCTGGTCTCTAAATTGCAAACTTTCCACATTGAAACTGCTTATTTGGAATGGTGTCTGGCTCATCCTAACTAGCTAACCATGCCAGAGACTGGGCTAATGTCTTAATATTGCATTCAAAACAATCCACTTCCCAAGAACTGTTCCAAATGCTTTAAAATTTGCTATTTTGGATATATCTTCAGCCTGTCTCCACACTTCAGATTCAGAAGATTTTGTCAGATTTTTATTTGGGCTCTTTTCCTGAAGTAATTGCCTCCTCTTTCCACCTTCAGAGGCTTCCAGCTGGGCCAGAGAGCAGCCACTAGGACAGGAATATGCGAACTTTTTTTTTTTCCCTCTGTTGTGGTTGAAGCCCAGCTGGAAATAAGGCACCACAGAGGCACTTGCTCAAACCCCATCTCTTTTCCAACCCCACTCTGTGGAGGATGAGCAAGAATGGGAAAGAAGATTGTATGAAAAATGCAAACAAGCCCTAGAAGAGTCGACGGAGGAAAGCGAGGTTTAAGAAGAGAAGGAAGAAGTTTATTATGTTTATGGACTCTGTTAAAGCGTTTTCAGGTTTCAAAGTTTAAATCCCCAAGTTATGTTTCTCTCATTTTTCCCTCAGTTTTAACCCTAATTTCCCATTGGTCCAAGTTTGCCACAGTGTGGCTCCCTTCCTTATTCGGTATTGTTACGCCTCTAGTTTGCATATTCCACCCCTGTTTTCCTTATATGGAGAGTTCCTTCTCCCCTTACCTTCCCTATATGGTCATGCTCCGCCCTCTTTCTGGAACCTTCCCTTAGAACCCTATATAAGCCCTGTCCCTTGCTCCACCCCTCAGTTCACCCACCAACTATCGGTTTGTCAACACTCTTTGTGGGCCAACACAGAAATAAAAAACAACTTGATTCAACCAATCCCCTGCCTGCAATTCCCGTTTATCGGACCCACTAGTCGGGTGGACCAGCCCGCATCCCTATAAAAGGGTTGCGTTACCACTCCGGTGGAATGGGGAAGAGAATCAAAGTACAACTTGTACGTTGAGGTAAGAGCAATTTAATAATTGAAAATAAAGTAAAAAACAGTAATAATGGTAAATTATAATAATAACTGTAATTAAAAAGGAAAAACAAGTGATGTACAATATAATTGCTCACTGAACACTGACTGACACCAGACCCGTGTTCCCAAGCCCGGATCAGCACTTTTTCCAGGTAACTTCCCTCAGCTTATATACTAGGCGTGATGTTCTACGGTGTGGAGCATCCCTTTGGTCAGTTTGGGTCACCTGTCCCAGCTATGCTCCCTCCCAGCTTCTTTTGCTTACTTCCTCACTGGCAGAGTTAGTGGTGATTGCAACTGCCTGGGGAACGCCTTCATGCTATTTTCTGTTGAAGCCTACTATTCACAACTATCCATAACATCATGTCTCTGAACACACTTAAAGGAAAAACTCCTCAGATTCTCTAGTCTTCTCTGCTGTATTTAATCTTTCCAGTCTTTTCCTTAAAGATTAATAGCTTAGTTGACTTTTCTATACTTCCTTGGTCATCCAACACAGGAGAGCTCACCAACAGCACAGAAAAAGTTGAATATCCAGCATCAATGTCACAGAAGAAAATGACATTGTTAAAAGCATTTCATTAGCTAAATAAAAGTACAGGGAAAAAATTTAATTTTAGCAGAGAGAAGTGTGGAAAACCAGTTATAATCTGGGCATTGTGCATGGCTCAAGAAGGCTAGTGAACTATTTATGTTTCTTATTATTTATTCAACCGTGTTGGACACTGGCTTAGTTTCTTTTGAAATATGAGGAAGTCATTCCACTTGTTCCAGCAATAGGTCTATAAAGATATATATTTCTTTAACATTCTGTACATTTTTTGTTTCTCTTATTTTACCAACAGGACATAAAGGACTCAATTACATTTTTCAGTTAAACCTAGTATGTTTTATATGCATATATAGGATATAAATATCCTAGATGTATCTTAATATCTATTATATGTCATTTGAAGTGTCCTATGTATCCTCCAGCTGCCAGTTGAGAAGCATTTCCTGGTCTCATCTACTTTTCTTCCATTATGTGCAGAGCCCATAGATATCTTCTATATCCCAAGGCTTCTTAGGAAGCCTAGACATTTATGTTTAGGCACCTTAATCAAGCTCAAAATGTTGTAATATAGGAATATAACTCTTCTGGATAATGCTTTGTCTAAAAATACTCATTAAACAACAATATGACCATTTTTCACGCTGTCTCTTCCCTCCAACCTCAGAGTCTCTAGAACTTATATAAAAAACGCAAATTGCAGGAATTAAATAATTCCTTGATTTTAGAGATTTTCCTCCTATTTTTTGTGTTCTTTCTTGGATATTTTATAATTAAGGGGCTTGGTCTTTCCATTCAGGTAATGTGTTGAGTTTCAGAGTTTTCTAGTACACACACCTCTTAAACATCCTCTAGGGATGCCCTACTAGATGTCTTGGAGATTTTTCTAACCTTGAAAACCTAGACATTTAGTATGCTGCTATATGTGAACTGGTGAAACATGCAGTTCTTTCCAGTGCTATTCTTATCATATAGATTTTGCTCTTCCACTAAAAATCTGTGAGTTTTTTATGATTTTCATAAGAATTAAAGATTTAAAAATGAACATTGTTCAGTTTTGTTTGCTTTGAAACTTTAAAGATTCTCCTTACATGCATCTTGAGGTATGGAAAGAGTAAGCTATACCACTGTAAGCAAAGATAAATTATCAGCAGTAGGAATGAAACCTGGGACCTCTGGATCCAAACACACATATTTCCACTGACAGTGCAAAGGGGCCCTATTCCACAGCAAGGGGCTATGGCAAGGTCATCAACTCTCTTTTCTCAGAAGAGGGATACAATGCTGCCTTCAAAGGATAAAAAAAAGCCTCATTGTTTTCTGCTGAAATACACTTATTTTGATCTCATTTCGTAGAACTGAACAAAAAATGTGACTACTTTTAAGAGTATTACAGTGAAAGCTTTATATATCCAACTGAGTTCAGGAATTCTTTTTGTAAGTATATTGATTTAAATTACCATGGGATTCATAGAAAACTAATTAGGAAGCAATACTTGGCTTCCCAGAACAAATACTTACGCCAGCTCTCCAAAAAATAATGGGAAAAATTATTAACCTCAAGGACATGGCATCCTGTCTACTAATAAGATGTATGTTTATTTTTCCAAGTTCAGAACTTGAAAATGTAAAGGCTAATGAGTAGTTAAAAGTCTCCTGAGAAGAAAGGATAGGATGCTTCTCATAATATAGCTAGGGAAACAGACTGAAGAGTTAAGCAGAGGGAGACAAAGAAAAAAAGGATTCTATGGAAGGAGTCTAAGATATTGGTGCCTTTCCAAACCAAGGATGTAGCAAGCTGTATGGAAAAGATTCATACAAATATGTGCCTCATTTAGCGGTTTAAATGTTTAATGGGGAGGTTATGCTTTCCTTCTAAATAAATCACACTTCTATAAGGCTTTTGGTCACCTTTTTTTAATCAGCATTTTGAGGAAGGTGATTCTGCCCCTCTACCCTACTCTGGTTAGACCCCGTCTGGAGTTCTGCATCCAGCTCTGGGGTCCCTGGCACAGGAAGGACATCAACCTGTTGGAGCAAGTCCAGAGAAGGGCCTTCGAGTTAATTGGAGTGATGGATCATCTCCCCTGAGGAAAGGCTGAGAGAATTTGGATTGTTTAGCCTGGAAAACACAAGGCTCCAGGATGGCCTTCCAGTACCTGAAAAGAGCCTATAGAAAAGATGGAGAGGGACTTATTAAATGAGCAGGAAAAGGGCAAATGACCTCAAACTGAAGAAGAGTAGGTTTAGATTAGATATGAGGAAAAATATAATTATTGTGAAAGTTGTGAGGCACTGGAAAAGGTTACACAGAGAATTTGTGGATACTCCAACCCTGGAAGTGTTAAAGGCCAGGCTAGATGGGGCTCTGGGCAACTTGGCCTGGTGGAAGGTATCCCTGTCCGTGGCATGGGGGTTTGCAACTAGATGATCTTTAAGGTCCCTACCAACCTCGGCCATTCTATGATTCTATGTCTCTATGATATATTACCTTGCCATAGCCTCAGAGAAACGGGAACAACAGAGTCCAACCCTGTTTTAGACGTAGCCTTCACATGGGAGAACTGCAAGTCAGGGGACAGTCAATGACCTGAAAAGGACTGCATTCATTCAGACTACAGGAGCCACAGGATACTAGGATACTACTACTTTGTCAAAATAAGGAAAAAGATCTCGAGGTTCTATATTTAATTTTGCTAATATTGTACATTCCAACAGCCCACATCTTTACTTTTCCTACTTTTCCTCTCAGGCATAACTCTCAAGAGAGAATTTTCTTTATTGTGTGAATAAGCGGACTCTTCCTTGTAATGTCCAGCTCTTCCTCTGCTTGTGGATCACTTTTATATGCATTTTGACCCATTTTGGTCTGAGTAGAAATTGTGCTTTCTAAGACAGAACACATGTGAGGGTATGACAGCTTTATGACTTTGGTGATAGCACAGTGAACAGGCACATTACAAAAAGGGCAATTACTGTAGGATTTGTGATGTTATTTACAGTACTTACTTTGCTAACATGAGCAGCATTGTAAAAATGTTAGTTGTTAACACTGTTAAAACAAAATGCCAGAGTTTCTTGCAGCACAAGTGGCTGGTATGCTGATAAATGACACTGCATGAAATGGTGGCCATGAAAAGCAAATTCACAGTGAATCACCCTCAACACCAGATTGGAGTAACAACATTGCAAAGCTGATTTGTGGGTTGATGTTGCCATTTAATGTGGTTTCCATCAAACTGTTCATAAAATTCATAGCTGCAGCTAACCTCCATTACTGTGTCCTTGTACATTCTTCTTGAAAATAACTTGTTTATGAAGCTTCAGCAATGCAGAAGGACACTGTATGATCTGAAAGAAATGGAGGAGCTTCATGTAAACATCACTGCAAAGCAGTGGCCAAAAGTCACATTCCATATTTGAGCTTCAATTTCTTACTTGCACCTTATGTTCTGTCCAATAATCTTTGTAATTATCTCTGCCATATATGTTGAGGCCAGTCTACAGGCAGATGCAGATCCACAGCTCATAGACATCTATGCAGATATCTAATTTATGAATCTGAATCTGGAGATGAACTTCACCTTTAATCACTCCAGCAAGTCTCCAGTATCCTTACAGACCATTGGTATAATCCTCAAGAAACATGACCACTGTTCAAGATCCATGGAGATGCCTAGCATGTTAGCATCTTCATCTCCCTGGAGAATCCCTGATTTAGATACCAAATAGATTTAGCACCTAATCTATTCTCTATTGACATCAAAACAATTTCGATGAAACAGTCTATTTTTATTTGTAAATTGATGATTTCATGTAATATTTTCACCTGTGCTGGTAAATTCACCAGCTTTGTGTGATTAAATATTCCACATCTCCAACCCTTTTAAGACTTAGATTCATGATGAGAAAACATCAATGTCATATCTATGGAAAGTATGATAATAAGATAGAAAAGTAGCCTGTTTGTTAAAGTTCTGAGAGGGAATTTTTGTTTTGCCTGCTCACAGTAATTTTTTTTTCCTTGCTAAGGGTGTTTTGTTGTTTTGTGTTTTTTTGTTTTGTTGTTGGTGGCTTTTTTTTCTTACTTTGGCATATAGATAGTTTATATAAACAATATTGTGCTTTTTTATGCTGGTTAAAAAAAAAGGAAGATTCAAATTTATTTTTAAAATCTCACTGTAGCAAAGTAAAGACATATATCCTTCCGTGTCAGAATCAGGGAAATATTTGTAAAAGAAGCATATATTGCTAAGGTGTACACTTCAGACAGTTTTTGATTCGTGTTTCAAGTACAGATTTACACCATAGATTTAGTATGTGGAGAAGAGCTTTTCACAGCCCAAGAGAAACTTAACTCTTCATCTGATTTTTCATAAAAAAGGACTTCAAGTTCTTTTCAGATCAGATTGTATGACTTGTCTAAAGGAAAAGCAAACTGGAAAGTGCAGCTGCCTTAAAGCTGAATAGGATTTAACAGAGGAAGCCCTGGAAAGACTGAGTCCGCTATGATAATTTTGACTATAGATCACAGAGTCAGAAGCTCCATAATATGTGAACTCTGAAAATATCAGCATTTTTCCATGTTGGGTAAAAGCAAAAATTAAATATTACTTGCAAAGTTAGTATTCAATACTGAGAATTTATCATAATGCTGAAATTACAATATATGTTCAGAAATATTCTAGGCTTAGTCAGACAGGAAAGTAATTGGAATGTTTCAATAAGATCCAAGCTTGCATTTCCCTGGATAAACTGCTCAGCCTACTAGCTTGAAAAGGCAAAATACAAAGGGCAAGATTTTCATGACTGATTATGGAACTGAGAGAGTCACTTTGCATTTCCTTAAAAGGGGCCTGATTTTCACAAAATACAGAGAAGCCTTGAACCTTCTCAAGCTGAGCACCCCAAGCTAAACCAGCTAAATTTACAAGTCATTTCTGCCAGTTTCATGAAAAGAAAATATCAAAGAGTCAAATCTAATTTGATCATGAGAATCAAGTCCTACTAATTTTAATTATTGATAAAATAGATCAAACACAGGAAGGATGAAAACACTGCTGACAATCTCTCACTTTCATTCCTTGTTTGGGCTATCAGGGAAGAAGTCAAAACTAGCTTGCAACATGATGTTGCATTTTGAAACTGAAAACAAACAACAGCCTCTGCTCTGCAAAATCCTCACCCACAGTCAGAACGACAACAGCTAATTGGATTAAGAAATGGATTATGACACCCAGCATAGTTTGAATTGTTTAATTGGATTAAAATACATTGAACTGGCCATTTGGATTAAGGCATAATCAAACTTCTCCACAGACAAAAGATCTGACTAGCATGTTAAGGGGAAAAAAAAAAAAAGAGAGAGAGAGAAAGAAAAAAGAGAGAGAGAGGAAAAAAAAAAGATAAGAGATGAGAAATGCTTGTTAAGGGCGGGGGGAAAGGGGGTATGCTACTCTACTCTTCCTAGCTATTTTTAATGAAGGGCACATTATCTCCTTGCCTAGCAGCTGAAATAACATTGTGTAATGGAAATGAGCTCAGCAAAAGGACTGTAGTCATTATAAAAGATAAAAATCCCTAGAAATCTGTTTAAATGTTAATAAATATAAAAGGATAAAAGGAGAAATTAAACATTGCAATACGATATTACCCACTATGCAAAACATCCCAGTCTGCATTGCCCTCCTACCACACTATTGATTTTTAAATTACATTGTCTTTTTATTTCTTTTCTCTAAATCTGTCACTGTAAGAACTGACACAAAATCTAATCATACCATAAGGAAACCATCAATTTTATCTAGTTATTCAGATGGTTGCAGAATAACATCACAGCCTCTGGTCCTGTTCACAGTAATGAAATCAAGCCCTGACCTGTGCTTTCTAATTTTAAAGGTTTTGCTTTGGAAGAACTGCACAGCTGAAGAGAACACTTGTTTGGGAGTGTTGTGGGGCAGGGTAAGAGTACAGACTGTCAGAAGCCATTGACCAAAATGCTTCTGTATTTTTCATTGACAGATCTACATAGAGATCTACATGCTTTTTAATACTTTCCCATGTCTGTGCCTTTTCCACAAGCAAGCCTTGCAAAAGTATTTCTTTTCAGAAGTTTATAGAGCAATAGACACCATTCTATCAGTGTCATTCCACTGAACATCACATGAGCGTGCACAAAAAAGTTAGCTGGTGCAAAGATTCTGAAGCCATTGTCATTGAAAATGGGAATCAAGCCAAGATCTTGATTCATTCACAGCCAGGGCCTGCAGAAAGCCCACAGTGCAGGCAACATCTGCTGAACTTCTGAGCCCTTCAGGAGAGCCAAGACTTGCACAGGCTCCAACAGGGTTGAGGGTCTGCATTATCACCCAACTCCCCATCGTGAAGCCAGTGGTAGCCTGGGCTGATGGGAGGAAGGGGTAGGGAGAGACATGAGGGAAATGAGTCAGGAAGACAATCCAGTTGACCACAGCAGTGGTTGGGCTCCTGTTTGGTCTTCCCCTGTAGTTCCTGTGGCCCATGCAAGCAGCAGGGAAGTGAATCATTGCACTTCCAGCACATGCTGTCCTCTTTGCTAGGCTAGAGGGGACAGCTGTTTCCTTTCAGGTCTTCTTGCCCAGAGCTCAATCACTCTGGCATTGCTCAAGTGCACTGAATGCACCCACCAATAAACAAAAGTAGTCAGAAGGCACTGTGAAAACAGGTGATGCTTGAGGTCAGAGATGGAGTAAGTGTCAGAGAAGTTCAGGACTGTGTGAGCAATTTTCCCAGCTGCAGTTTGCCAAAAAATAAATCTATATTCAGCAGCAACAGAATATGTTTTAACTTAGCATGAAAAGCCTACCTTCAACCTTAACCTCTGCAGAAGCCCCATCATAAACCAAATAACATTGCTGAATAATATGTGACTTAAATTAGCAGATTATTGGAGACAAGAAATAGCCATAAACTGTAGTCATAAGTTAATGTGCATTGAACTTTCCAATTACTATCTCTAAATCATCTTGGTTCTATCCACATTTTCATCTTCTTTCTCAAGAAATGAACAGGAAATAATAAAATTCTATTAATCTATTAACATAAGAACAAAAGTTGAGGATGAGATGATATACACTCATTGAAAGGCTGATTTCCTTCCATGATTCAGAAGATAAATTCCCTAGGTTAGCTTTGCTTTTGTTTGGTTTCAATCAGAGACCATGCTATGGATATTTGCAAAATTATGGCAATGCTGTATTCTGTGATCTGGAGGAGTTCAGAGCATGCATTGAATGCTATTTTTGCGTGTAACCATCTTCCTCATATTTGTTTGAACAGCCGGGACTGCTCTTGTGTATCAACATGATCTTTACATGAATGAGCACAGACCCTTTCCGAAAGAACTGTGGAAGGCTCTTAGCTTCATGAAAAAAAAAAATGAACCAAGGGATTTGGGGGCTTTAGGATCAACCATTACAAGAATCTTCTGCTTACCATCACCTACGGCATACTGCACTTTAGGATTGAAGTGCTCAAGTGCTTAAATGTTTTGCTCGGACTCTGTGACTGGCCAGAGAGAACCTAAACCTCAGAATCTCTGACCCAGCTGCGCTCAGCTGTGCTGGTCTGGCTTGGCACACCACAGGTATGCCGACATTACTAAACTAAATGAGGTAAGATTCCTCTAGTAGCAGTGATTGCCAAGCCAGCACCCTAAGAAGTAATTCATAAAGCAATATCCGCTTTGACCCGCCATCTCTTCCCTCCTCTCCCCCTCAGTGAACCTGTCTGTCAATCTACAGCTTCAAGGTATACTTCTTTGTGCTGAAGTAACCAATTAAGTTTTATTGCTTTATTGATGCCACAGATATAAAATGACTATGTAGAGCATCTGTCATAAAATGCTTGCTTAAGAATCCGTTGTTGGAGACATCAGTACTGCAGTAGAAAGATGAAAGGAAGATTTAAAACACATGATGTGGATATGTGTTAGAAGCTAATTACATGCAGTGGGAACAGATACAAGGATGGCTTGCCATCAGCTGTGGATTGCATCTAAGATGTGGTTATCAGTGCTAAAATGTTTTCATAAAACAATCTTATGTGCTGTCGAGCTAGTCATTTTTCTATCATCAATTGTTCCTTCTAGTGATTTTTTTTTTAAGAAGAAGAAGAAAACTCGGTATTGCTTTGAGCTCTCATACTGTATAGAGTGGAGTTCTTTTATGGGGAATTCACTAGCACACACAAAACATTAAATGCTGGTCCTGAACAGCGAAGTCTATTGTCAGGAGCTGTCTCTGATAGCAATGGCATTAATTTATAGAAATATAAAGAATAAATTCAGCGTGAAGAATCTATGACCATATAAATCTATCATGGATAAGTTCAAATGAAAGCTGTTGAAAAGAGCTGGACTGCCAATATATTCATGTAACTGCCTGTGACAGAGAAAGTTTATAAAAGAAAAAAAGAAATGCTAGCAATAAAAATGGAAAGGTGTCTTTCTTCTACTATATCCTTTCATCCTTGATATATGCCCTGCTTCTGCATTTTTCATATGAAAGCTTAAGAGAGTATTGAAATTCCTTTAAAAAGAAAGGAAAAGGAGAAACAGTGCATATTGCCTATCAGATATAGTCACAGAGGCAGTTGGCTCAGATATACAGATTAGGGAATCTTTTATGCTTTGGCAGCATTGGCCCCTGCTTTGTTCTGTGTAGCCCACAGCAGTATTATCTTCTTAATTTGTTATTTTATAAATATTTTGAACACTGAAACCTTTAAAAAGCCCCAGAACAAAATAAAAAAAAACCAAACAGCCTCACTATTGTCAGTTTTAAAATGGCAAACTCGGATTCCTAGCAGGTACCTTTGAAAAGGGAAATTGTGTATGAGGATCATGTGCATAGGGACACGTTATCAATTCTGAATGATTTTCAAGATGTAGTCTTGCCTGCTGCTAACACATTATACAGTGCTGCAAATCGGATGTACCCTTAAGAAAGGTCAGAAGAAAGAGATTTTAAATACCATGGGATTCTTCCTCTTTTATACAAAAGGCCATGCTTTATTGAGGAGGTTAGGAAATCTGGTATTGTAAAATCCACAGTGCAGAACAATTTTGTGACCCTGAAATAGGAGGTAATGTTTTTTACTGCATGTGTAAATATTAAAGAATTGAAAACCTGTTCTAACTTTACATTAAAACACATTTTTCAGAGATTTGGGCATGTATCTAATAAATTCACTGTCTTATTCAGGAAAATAAGGAGATAGAAGCAAGTATTAAACCCTGCTACCAGACCTGCCCAAAGAAATATTCACTGATTATTTTCATTCCTTGTTCCTTTTCCCCCTCATTTCCTTTCTGCCTTCTCTTCCTTGCTCTGACTCTATAAATAGTTATTTGTTCAGAGTCAGGAAGGATGTTTTGTGGCAAGAAGAGGAAAGTCTCCTTTCTTTTTTCATTTTTTGGTACTGTTTGTTTCATTCATATACCAAGACAGAAATAATTTAGAAATAATCCCTAAAAATTGAAATTCAAAAGAATGAGAAAATTGCAATCTTTTTGACCTGACTTGATCAATCCTCATGGCAGTTCCACCAAAGCATCCAACATCTTACTCAGCAAAGCTCAGGCCTAAAAGACTGCTGAAGAAATATTTGTTTTACTATTTGACCATGCCCTAAAACTCATTGTAGGATTATTAACTTTTTTTTGTTCATATATTGAACCTGACACAAACGCCCTCTCTTATTGATACAATGAGCTTTGTAACCATTACACATCTTCAAAAGTGAGAAGGGCGAAACCAAAGAACTACTTCTTTGCAGAATGTGTTTCCTACCTTGACATTTCAAGAGTCAAATACAGACGAGAAATATGTGCAGGTGGTTTACCACCAACCTGTCAAATAAGATCAGGTAAATCAAGATGTACCAGGACCAGTCTTTGTAGCGGTAACAGGAAAAAATTATTCTGGTTAGGAAGAGTACATAGAAATGCTGCAATAGTCTCCCAATCCTCCTGTCCCTGAACTATATGTCTTGCTTTGGACTATACATCAGTAGGAATTCTTGACAGAATGTTTAAGACAAGGAAACGAGTCCCTGCAGCACAGTTATGCATACACGTAGAGTCAAGTGTTAATTCAGTTCAGGTTAAGCTACCCAGCGTATTTTGGTATGTTACAGTATATTAAGGATGATCCCATGTTTGTACTGGTGCAAGGATTAGCAATTAGTTTGAAAAAATGTGGGCTTTTAACTTTGGAGTTTCTAGTACATCTAAGGTTTCGAGCACTAAGAAATTTGTTATCAGTGCTTATAGCTCACATTGCAATATCACCAAGTGAATGTCTTGCATGGCTTTACACAGGAAGTGACCATAAATGATCTGGACTAAATTTCCCCTTTTCCCTCAAGAGGACTTCCAGGGTCAGAGTCGAGGTCATTAACAGGATGGTGTGGGGAAACTCACACTGCAGCTATCTCTCCTGTTTGCAGTTGATAGATAAACAACAGACCTCATTCTAAAATATTTCAGTCCATTAATCTTCATAAATACAAATATTTACAATGCAGTAGGAATGCATTAGCCCTGTACACAGTGCCTGCCTGATTTGATTCCCTTTGTGCAGTTCATTAACTGTTTTAATACAGGCTTCATTTCCAAGGTGTGTTGTGTTCACTTTTCACCTGTTTCTCCATGCACAGACTATCTGACAACATAGGGGTCATCTCCCTGCTTGTGGATTTTGTTATGGAGTTCAGGAGAACTTAAACCTTTCAACTCCTCCCCTCTCCCTCCAAGGCTGACAAGGCCATGAGAAAGAAGGCCCTTTCTCCAATTGCTTTGAAAATATTGGGAGGACCTTCACAGTTTTTGTACTCTGTGCCCAGATTGTGCCAAGCACTCTTCAAAAAAAGATGCTGGTCCAGAAGAATAGTATTTTTAGAGCAGAGTCTCCTCTTTGGTTACTTTGATTTGAACCAAAAATGTTTCATTCTGCTCCACCAATGCAAAGGGCTGTCAGTACAGCAATGTACTGACCTCCTTGTAACTGAGATCCATATTTTGTCTCCTGTGCTTACCCTTCAGAAACAGGTTCATCACTAACAGCTGAAAGGGATGATTTTTTCTAATACAGAGCAGTAGTAACAATACTGCTTGTGGTACTTTCTATTAAAACTTACTTTCTACTTACTACTACTTTCTCCTGTAGAGCTACTTAAACTGACATAATATCATATCTACTGGGACACTGTCAACAATGAACTGTCCATGAAAGAGCACATTCAGCACTGTCACTTCCTAGACAATAAGTTTCACAATTTAAATTATTACATTTCCAGTAATACTATGGCAGTGACATATGCACATCAAGAAAAAACTGTATTCTGGCAATTTGTCACCCATGTTAATTGCTTGCAGACCTGTGGAAAAAGCAATAGAATGGGAAAAAAAAGAAGAGAAGGGAAAAGGAAAGCCAACCTTGTCAAGTTACAAGTCCCTGATGGAAATGACTTAATGACATTAGTTGTATACTCTATCTTATCAATTTATAGATACATGGATGTTGCTTGCATTGTTTTTACAAATATTTGCTTAGTTAGATTCCTAGTTTCATGATGTTAATTAATGGATCAAAAATATCTAGTACACCTTTTTTTCATATTTCAAACATAGAAAAATAATTCTTGCTCAACTTACTAACAGAAAGCAATCTTTCTTCTATACATAGTCAAGGTTTTGTGTTTTGCTATGCCCAGTCAGCAGTGCAGATTGTCAGGATCATACAGTTTACGTTTTACTGCAAGGTTTTCTAATAAACAGCTAGATTTTTGCTCCAGACAGTTCTCTGAACTGGGCAGAGTGGGAGTGTACTCTGGCACCATCTAGCAAAAGCACAGCGAAAATCACAGTCTCATCCTCCAAGCACTAAAATGGGGACATAAAATAGGTGAACTGGGAGAGAATTCAAAATATTGAGATCAGGTCTCTTTTGACACAGGTGAAAAAGTACTTTAAGGATCATTTGTAAATATGCACTCGCTGGTCAAATGGGGATTTGTGTGTAATACCAGAGGCTAATTTCTTATATTTCAAGGCAAATGGAATAGAGTGTATAATTTAGAGCAATAATTTATGCCTCTGCAGAAGGGGATTAAAAAGCAATGTAATTTTTTAAGTGTAGGATTCTACTTTAACCTTACTTGAAATCATCAACTGAGGCAAAAACCTCGTGTCTACTGAGAACCAGTGACTTATTTACTTGGCCACAGAGAAGCCACCTGACCCTGGTGGTTTTCAGTATCCCTGTATGTACAGTGGAAAAACACAATTTATTTTACAGGATTCTAGGGAAAATAAATTCTTGCACACTTACTGGTTGTTTTGAAAGCACGACCAAGGCTCAAGTAACTATTTTCCTTCTTATCAATACTATAATCAGGCAGCTTTCAGGTAGAAGCTTAAACTTTTAAAGGAAAATACCTGGAGATAAAAAAAGAAAACATGTTACTGTATTAATGAGAGCAGCTCTGCTGTTCTTGTTTTACGTTGGGTACAGAAGGTGAGCCCATCAGCTGGTACAAAGTATTCAACTTCCAGCTGCTTTCAAATGATGCCTTTAACACTGACTGAAGACCTGGCCTATATTTTCTAGCAGCTCTGACCTTGGAAATCCCTTTGCTTGAAGAAGTTTTTGGCAACCTTACCTTCAAAACATTTGTTTTTGAAAGACAGGGACTTGGATAAAGTTTTTTCATCAAATGACAATAATTCCCAACTTTTCTAAATAGAGTTTAGAGAAGTTAAACACAGAATCACAGAACTGCAGAATATGCTGAGTTGGAAGGGACCCACAAGGATCATCAAGTCCAACTCCTAGCCCTGCATGGGGCATCCCCAAAAATCACGCCACGTGCCTGAAAGTATCATCCAAATTCTTCTTGAGCTCTGTCAGGCTTGCTGCTGTGACCACTTCCCTGGGGAGCCTGTTCCAGCACCCAATCACCCTCTGGGTGAAGAATCTTTTGCTAATATCCAACCTAAACCTTCCCTGACACAATTTTAGGCCATAACACAATTAGCCTGACTATATAAATCCTATCATTTGAGCTCATACTTTAATTTTCTTCTCATCAAGCTACTTGTTTTGTAATTACTTTGTTTTCTATCAACTCACCAGTGCAATCTTGCTTGTAATTTCTGATAGTTGTTTGGGATGGTTTACAAAGGTCAGGAGTTCTTTAGTGTTTATCCAGTCATTCCTAAGTGTCTGTAAACTTTGGGGAGATCGGAGGAAAATTACAAGCAAGAAGAATCTAAAAATGTTAAAAACTGATAAGTTATTTCAGTCATAATTCAGTAACTAAAATTCCCGAGTATTTCTAAGCACAAAGATTATTTTACAAGAGAACTTTTTCTTCCCTTTCTCCTTTTACCTGAAAGAAGAAATTTATTAAAATCTCTGTTTAGTCCTCATACCATCCTCTCTTTTACCACTAATTCTTGTTTCTTTTTATCACATCCTCTACGGAAAAAGGCTGTTTTGGGATATCAATTCTGTAACCTGAGTGCAATCAATTTCTCTCCAATACTTTAGTAATTAATTCATATAAAGTTATATAATATCTGTGAAACACCAACAGGAGAAATCTCATTTCTGATTTTCCCACCTCTCCAAAGACACACAGGCATTTTCCAGGTCTGAGGGATTTTCTCTTCCTGGCTTCTCTTAGTCCCTGTTGTATTCACGCTAAAAAGAGCTAAATGTTTCCATCTGCAGGGTGTAACCTCAAAATACAGAGTTCTCAGCTGTTTTCTGGGCCAACACATAACTTGATAGAGACATGTACAAGCACTCCAGGTTGTCAGTGAGGAACACACATCCATATTTGGCCTCCCACGGCAAACACAGGCACAGCAGTCCCTGACACAGTGGACTCTTAGCAGGGCTCCTTTCAGCATCAGGTTCTTCCCATGGGTGGGATGTTCCTACAGTCAATGCCTCCCCAAGAACCCAGAGCACAAGCATAGCTAGTGGACTCCTAATTCCAAGTCACGCTGCAGCACTGAGGGAATCATGTGGAGACCGTGGTACATGGCCATGCTAATAAACCACAACAGAAGGGGAGCAGTGTAACCCACAGGACTGGTCTGTGCTCCTGCCACCATTGCATGGGCTGATGTGAGATTCAACCTAGAATCTCACAGAGATCCACAACATCAGTCAATTATAGGCACACTGCTTTTACCCAAATGCATTTTTAAGAACAATGTTTGGCAGCATTTTTACATCTGATTGCATATGTTATTTAGCCACCTGTGTTGGCTATTCCATACATAAAGACAAATTTCTGTTGGATTCTTGACATAAATTTAAAATATGTTTGTGAACATAGCTATGTGGGAAATTATTTGAAAATGAGCCTTCTTCCATTCTGCTGGAACAATCCCTATGGCTTCAGGGTAAACCAAATGGAAGGCATTTTATTCAGAGTCTGGCATGTGTCCATACTCCAATTTTTCACAAAATCCTGATACACTTATGCCGAAAAAGTTGACATATCTGAAGTCTTTATACAGCACAAATGTCATACTAACAATAAAACAAATGGACTATGGTTTAGGCCTAGGTTTTTTGTATCATGCCAAATTCGCCTGTAGGATGAACACCAGAGAAATTATCTCTGGAAAAACAGACTGATTATTCTTGCTTTCATTAATAAGCTGTCGATGTCTCCCTCAAAATGATCTACATATGCAAATACTGGCCTTCATGTATTTATATTTTTCTCTATCACCCCAAAACTGTCCTATCTTACTGCAGCTGTGTCCTTTCCAAGCTGTCGGATTCGCATATTAACTGATATTTCATCAGTTTGGCCTGAGCTGCATTTGTAACTGAGTCCCAAGGGGAGAAGCTAATGCATTAAACAGAACATTAGCCTCCTGGAAGTCGTATTTCCTTCAGAAGCAAAGAAGCCTTGCTCAGCTGAGCTGTACAAGCCAGAAGCACCAAGATGGCGTGGAGAAACTCATATTGTTCCTCGTGAATTTTTCATGAGGGTTTCTGCCCATGCATCTCTAACATCCAGCTGTACATCACTGACCTTTACTTATGCTCATTCTCAATATAGAAAGGAAAGGTAAAAACCTCCATATCTTTGGGGATATTTGATACATAAGGAAAGCAAAGATGCTTCTTTTCAGTTTAATTGAGGATATTAGGGAGTATTTGGAGCTGGGTGTGGGAATCAGGTTGGATGGATATTAGCTTGCTAGTCCATAGCCCAATGTCTACAGAATCATGCAGTGCTGGAGGTAGTTAGTTTGTAGCTGTACAGATGGTCATGGATGATAAGATTTGCCTTAGGCACAAGAGCTGTTCTTGCTTATTCTACTGAAATGCAGCCTTAGATATTTGTAGCTAAATTGCTTTGATTTTTTTTTTATTGTAAACTCAAGTTAAAAGAGTAAAGCTCAATTTATGAACAAGATATCAGAAGGCAAAGTTTAAAATGCAAGCATCCCTTAACTTAGCTTAAGTACAAATTTCAGAAACAATTTCATTTGAAATACATTTAACTTGCAAGTTTACCAATCACATCATTTCCCATACAGTTCAAATCAAGACTCAGCAGAACTTTCTCATTAATGCATCAAATAATGCAGATGTCCTTTTCTTGCCCCCTTTGAAGTGACATATGCTTCAATTTATTTTTAATCTTCTTAGTGATGTTGTAAGTAAAGCCGCCCTGTGTGACATATGAAGTTACTATTTTCTTCATTGCTATGAATCTGGAGAACTCAGGCAGTAGTGGCTAAATGCAGATTGAATCAGGCTGTTTAACCTAAACACCAAGGAATGAAAGCCAGCATTTAATTGTGAGGACATACACAAAGGGAAATGCAATGATTTTGCCCCTTGCACTAAGACAGAGAATACACTAAACATTTAAAACCCCACATCTGCACTTCTCTTTTACAAGGCACATTTTCACTGCCAGATGAAGCCTTTTGGTTGTAGCTGTGTGGAACAACAGTGTCATCCAGTGGTTACTTGGCTAAGCACATTCTGCTCTTTGCAGGCTGTCCAAAGTCTGCATCTCAAGCTCACCACATTGCTCGAGAGATGACAGCCTGAAAATGAGCTGGCATGACCAGCTTGCCCTCTGCGTCACACTTTTAAGCAATATTACTTGTAAAAGAATTGCTTCCTGTAGCCTCAGAACCCAGTAAGGAGATTGGGTTCCATGAGGAGCCTGCCTTTTGGGGACAAGGTGTATCAAGCAACAGCAGCACTTAGAAAGTTATGGCCAAGGCCATTTCCACAGCTGTTTTCAGGATTGACTCTGGAAAGTCCTTTAAGTACATCGGCCAGCCAGCCCAAGGAGGGCCAGGTGAGGAGACACTTGGCTAACCTCCCTTGGCCTCTGACATGCAGAGTCCAGAAGCTTCCCGAACAGAGGCAGTGACTCTGTGCCCAGCAGCCTGACATAGAGTTTCACCGTGTCATTTGTCCAGTTGCTCAGTAAATCTTTGATTCTCCCATGTGCAAGGTTTTGTTCACTTCTGCAGGGAAACATATTCTCTTGCCTATTTTGACTCTGCTCTCATTCTTACACTGGAAGAAGAAATGAATAATCAATCCTGATACACTTTTTCCAGGCCACCATGATGCCAGATCTCCCCTCATGCCCCTCCCAGCTCCCAAACTTGTACTTGATCGCAGCAACCATTCCACATCTTTGAGCTTCTTGGACCTTCTTTGTGTCACTACCAGCTCTATAATTTCCTTTTTAAGACAGAGAGACATGACTGCAGATAGTATTCAAGATTAAAGATGGCATTTTGGCGAAGCTGAAACTTTCACTCTCAATAAAAGAACGTCAAAATTAATAATACAGTTTTGTTTCATTTAAATAACACAAAGATCTTGACTAGTATTAAAATAAATTGATTTGGCTTTATTGTTTTCATGCATTTTCCTCTGACCTAAGTATTAAATATTAATGTTATCATCTATATAATATATCTACGGTATTTAATATTTTATACTGTGATTTGCCATGGTATAAATGAAATCCTTTAATATTACTGAACTGAAACTTCCTGACATTCTCAAAATAAAAAGCAATAAATGCTCTGATGTTTCCAAACTGAGGGAAATGATTAAAAATAAAAGATCCAGTCTGTCATAAAATTCAAAATTTCCATTTTAGTTTGGCATAAGATGGTTTGAAAGAAAATATCATGGGAAAACAGTTCTATCTTCTCAAGGCTAGCTGCAAGAGTTTTCCAGATGGGAAATGATGTAGCTCCTCTTGGGAATATAATGCTTTCTGTATATTTTGTTAAAGAAGTGCACATGATCACTTCAGAAAATATATATTAAACTCAAGATTTATGCTTTGTTTGCAAGAAAAAAGATGCTGCCAGGGAAAAATAAAACCTAAAGGACATCCTAGGAGAGGCCATCCTTATGATTAAATATATTTTTTTCTCAGTGAGATACAGTTTTTTTTCAAGGCTTAATTTTCTTTTCTCTTGAACACAACCTTTAAAAGAAATTCAACAGTCTCAGAGTCCAAGACTCCTCTCTCCTTTTGTCCATGCAGACTCATTATTTTACTGCAGGAGAACACTGGAGATAAGGAATTTTATAAAAGAACATAAGTGATTTAGGCACAATTAGATATGTGCTTTTAAATCTGTTAGGTGAATTTAAAAGTCTCCCTAGTCAGGTTATGACCATTTACATCCTCATTTATATGGCCTGCCAGGAATACTTCTTTAAATTAGCTTGAAGCAGGCCAGATAAACCTAGAAGGAAGTCAGTTGTCTTTTCTTTTGGCATATAGATAGGCATTGCTCTGCTTTCAAGGCTAACAACAAACAAGATGAGGGTAGAGATAAAGAGGACAAAGACTAAACCATTTTTTTCCTTAAGAGCTCACCATGCAAGCGGCAAAATGTCAAGATGAATTGGATGAAATAGTAAACTCCAATAGGAACAATACATCTTTTGGAAAGAAAGGCTGCCAGATAGCCTGAAAATGTTCCTTGTCTAGATTACCTCTTCCCCAGCAAAGCTCATGAAATCATCATGCTAAGCACTCACAGATAAAATGATGGAGTAATTATGAAGGTTTGAGCCATAATACTCGAACTTGGCAAAAAAGGCAAGATAAAAGCTCTCTGTTCATTAGCGTTATTAGGCTTCAGTTTGTGCTGAAAATCTGTGATATTTTAAGGAGCCTGGGAGCATAACTCAGCTTGAAGAGCAATATCTGAAAGAGCCTACAATAAAAGAAAAGGAAAACGAGCATGAAAGCATGTCTGACTGGAACTAGGTGTTGAGGGGTAGGAGGAGGCCAGAGGAGATATTTTAATGCTCCTCAAAAGGTAGCATTGCTAAGACAGTTTCAGAGAATGTGTGTTGAGAACCTGGAGGAAGAAGGCAGGTTTTATATGAAGGTGGCCTTCAGAAATCATAAGCAGAATATGATTGCTGACCTCTGCCTACAGCAGGAAGAGAAATCTGTGTGTTCCTCTGGGGAGAGTGGGGTCACATCTACAAACCCAGATACAGCTCATATTTCTTTGTATTCTTTTTTTCCTTTTTTTTTTTTTTAACTTACTATTTTGTTTGGGGCGGGTTTTTTTGTTACTAGTTTTCTGTCTTTTCTTATGTTTTTGGCAGGGCTTACATAGGTGTGTATAGCTGCAGCTGTCACACGGAAAAGCATATGTACACACACGTATGTTCTGGTTACATATGAAATAAGTTTTTTAGCCTCTAAGGAGAAAGAAGTAGAAGAAGCGAAGTAAAGTCTTTAGCTATCTGAACAGAAGCGCACAGAAAGTTCATGTTATGAGATAGGGAGAGAAAAAGTAAGTTCATTCACAGTAAGCAAGAGGCTGAAACAAAGAGCAACCTCAGCTGCAAGAAATCTTGAAAAAATATTAACAGCATATGCATAATATAAATATGGGAACTAAACCCAATATCTAAGGCAATGCAATTAATTTAACCTCCTGTTCCTAAAGCAAAGGTTCTGTAAACACAACTCTCTGGAGTTGCTGGAACCCAGTCCTTCAATCCACCCCTTGCCCAGGCTGCAGGCTGGTGGGGTAGAGGTCCCCTAATTTGCTTGGCTTTACAAAATCTGAAGAGATACCTCCATGACTCTGAGAGGTAACAGGCATATCCTCTCCTAATCTCTCCACACTGCTCAGGGTAGTTCAACAAAACTGTACTTTGGAGAATAGCAGAGAGGCAGTAAAGTGATAATACTTCTTTCCTATAGTGCAGCAAGTGAAACACTCCAGACCCTCACAGCTGTGCCTGTAATTCCATTGAGGTTTTCTGGTGACATTAGCCAACTCCTCAAGTCTTTCTCTTGATGGAATTAGAGACCTACTATGGTCTGTGGGATAGACATCAATGTTGATGTCATTAGCATCAGCACTGGTTTCATCTGAAAAGGCTGAAGCACTGAAAAGCAGCTTCTGAAAGCAAGAGCTATTTGAAATGTTGTTTTAATGGGAAGCCAAAGAGCTCATGTAAAGTAGCTCAGATGTAGCTTTCAAGACAACAGTAGCTAAAAGATAGAACAACATACAGAGAAATAGAATGTGGTGTTTACATTATTTGTTTTAGCATGATACCTCCTTGCTTTTCTCCTTGTTTTTCACCTTGTTTGCACCAATATCAACTCAAATAGCATAACTGAAGGCAGTGGGATCACATCGCATAAACCCATCTGATGTGAAGACACAATCAAGCTTTAAATACAAATATATCACTAATTCTAGGACTGCTACTGGACAATGATGTAAATCCTCATTATCCAAGCGGCAGTTTTGTGTCTGGAGCTCTGTTTGCACAGCGCTTTACCTCCTGTAGAAGGCTGCCTAACTGGTTTCTGCACTTTGTCATCTAAGTGGCCTAAAAATATGCTGACAATAAAAGCTTTTTTTGATAGTTGTGTAGAGGCCTCTAGTGGGGAGATAAACAGAGAGTGGAGGTTATTCGTCCTTCTCCCTCCCCCACTCAGCCTAATGCTCCACCCAAGGCAGCAGAGTCAAAAATGTGCCCACTGCAGAAGCTTTCTTTTATTTTTGAAAGTTAATCTCCTACAGAACTGGATTACCACTGGCTAATCCCTTTAACCACAAGCACATAATGTTGGAAATGGATAACTTGCTTAGAAATCTGCTCAGAGCACACGCGTTTAAGACACATACAGGACCTTTTGGCTGCTCACATCAGGCCTGTTAGAGAAGACACTGCCCGCCGCTCTGAACTGGCTCCTGCTTTGCTGAAGAGCCTGTCTTACCCTTCCTATATACATCACAGAGAGGGTTTTACTGATCTACTGTGTGCTACCCTCCACATTATGCAAGAGCTCTGCTATTCCACCTCCTGCCTTCTTGGAATGTGTTCTATATTTTAGTTGGGCAGCTATAGTAAAGATTTTAAATGAGCACTTTCTGCTCACTACACAAGCCTGCTACCCTATTAAACAGATAGATGTTGTGCTTCTCATCGTGCTGGACTCTTCTGTGGCAGTTTGTGTACCAAGTCTCACACTACACTGTTTTTTATTTACATTTCGAAACACCTGTCTAGAGCTGTGCATGCAGCACAAAAATTAAAATTATAGCCTAGTGCCAGAAATATGCTAAATATTTCTCCCTGGTTGATACTGCACTGGAATGTGGGAGAGAGGAAATAGAAGAAAAAGCATTATTATTTTGTTTAGAAAGAATATGAAGAACCAAAGCTTTTTTGATTAGTAGTGTGAAGCTCAAAGGTGAGTTATGGTACAGGATTAATAATACATCTTGGTTGATGAGTCAGCACTGAGCAGGGAGGCAGTGACATTGTTTTTGTCAGACATTATCTGAGCATTGCTGGTATTTGTTCCACAATCAGACAGTATCTGGGGTATTGATTAAGTATAAATAGCAATACTGGCTATAGTCTAATCATGTAAGTGGGAGGCAGCTTCTAAACATATAATTACTTATACAGAAATTCATCCATGCTCTGTGCTGAATTATCATATAAAAAAGAATATTATTACTGCTCTGTAATGTCATAGAGGTGAAGATAATGATGATAAAATATATACTGAGTCTCAAATTAAAGACTAATCCAATGCTATGTTGTGATTCTGGGTGTGAAATTAGAGGCAGCCAAATGCAGTCCTACCCACCTCATAGCCTTCAGTGTTCATATCTTCGTGATGTGAGATGGAAGGGGAATTGTACTCTTTCAGCATAGGCAAACCTCAAAGTTACAGATATTTATAAAATGATCATTTGTTTTGCCTGCAGAACTCCCTGAAGTACCAGTTTCTAATCAGATAATGTATATTCACTACATAGAATGCCTAGAAACTTATTCTGAGTTAGAAAGTTTTAAGCTGGTACAAAGAGACACTGTCATAATATGAAATAAGGCTCTGTCCAAAAAAAATCACTGATAATGGAGAGCAGAGGCATTATTTCTTTGTGTCATTTTAATATTGACCAGCACTGGCATAATAAAACAAAAAGAGTTGTTAGCTTCACAGATTTCTTCTGCATTGAAAACAGAAACAACAGTATACCAGTATATGTTCATCACTTCTGTCTCCTAGACATAACAGGGAAAAATTTATCACTGTAGTGCACACATGTCCCCATGTATCAGACAGTCCCTTCATCATACGTTTGTGCCTCCAATTCAACACCAGGTACCAAATTTCACACTTGTATTTTCCACTGCTGGGTTCTGCTGATGCAGCTCCTCAAAAGCCTTTGTACTACAGAAGCCAATCTTCCACCAGAGAAGACACTAAAAAATGCGTGAGAACTGTGCCAAGGTAAGTGTCTGCATTGGATTGGCCTCTGCCGGCAGAAATCCAAGATCTAGGTAAGTTGTTTTGGAAATTATTCAGATGCTCAGGCAATGTCTAGACTACAACCAGCACATGAACTTCACCTGCTGTCATGAGATCTCCAAGGAGACAGCTGGCAAGTGAGGGAGTCTATCAGCCTGTGGATGCTCGGAAATGTTGAGGCTGCCTTTCTGAATGCATCAGCCAGAGCAGCCTGAGAACGGTTTTTTTCTCTGGGGGGCAACTACCTGCAACACAGAACTTGTTTCAGTCCTGTCAAACTGAAAAGTGTTTTCCATATGCTGAAGATTTCTTGTTTTATTTATGATGCTGTGATGGCTTACTGTAATCATACAGTGCAATATGGGCATCAGTCTCACTAGAGCAGAAAGCAGAAATTATCTTCATTTATTAAGGTAGTTAATACTTAAGATTTCAAATATTCTTAATTTATTAAAATAATTCTCAAATGAGATAACCGGATCTACACAAGACATTTGCTTCTGGTCTGTGGAATTGTGTTGGCTCTCAATGCTGCAGTGACTAGGAAGTGCTCTGCTATCTCTGATGAGAGACTGCATAGATGTTTCAACTTAATCATGTATGCAAAAATTTTGCAGGTTTTAATTCCAGTCCCCCTCCATTTGCTATGAAATTCAAGGGTCCTTTCTTTAATTGAAAGACCTGACAGTGACGTGAGATTTATAAATCTGGATTTTAAATTAGATAATTTAGATTAATTGGGATAATCCAAAGCGCATTCTTAGTTTGACTGACACCCTGTGTCCCAAAGTGCTGAATTCAGATATTTTTCATGTGCGTCTTGGTAGAGCAAAGACTGGTACCCCAGAATAGGCTACAGGTCTAAGCTACATCTGCATATTAATCTGCTGTTAAATTCTTTGCACAGTTCTGAGAATGTTTAATGGACTAATACAAAATAATTCTTTTTCCGGGAGGAGAGCAGATGACTCAAGAAGCCGTAGAGACCCCACCATCCAGCTCTTATCAGACACTATTTACCACTCCAGAAACCAGTATTTGATATTTTTAACCCTTAGCTCTGGGCCTTTGCAAAGGTTCCTAAACTGTGAATGTTTGTTTGAAATAGTACAAACTATAGACAGATCTTTTGACCACTGCAATGCCCAGATGCAGTCTCCGCCTCAGTTCCTCCAACAGCTGTGCCCATTCTCTGCAAGCTAGGCTGGCTCAGCTTGGAACTCACAGATTTTTTTGTGCAGAGTTTGTCCTAGAGAAATGCTATTGAATTTCCCGCTTACCAAGCCACGAAGAATTTTACTAGTTTGAATAAAAATCTTAGTGGTGTATTGCCCCAATAGGGGCTATTCAACTGTTGCTAATTTATGCATTGAACTGAAGCATTGTGCCATCTTGTGCTTACCTTCGTAAGACAATAACGAAGCAAAAACTTCATTGCATGCATTTAGTACAAGGAGTTTATAATTTTAAATTCATGAATTGCAAATAAACAGACCTGTAATAGATGATGAACCTGAACATGAGTGCCAAGCAGTTTTTATGTCCATTATACTCTCACTTCAGCAAATCAAAATGATTTAAAATTCCTTTGGTGGCACAATAAGAACTGGTTGACTGTAGAAGGGGAGATACTGCTGCTTAAGAAACAGTATTTGTCTCACAGTAGTAGGTGACATTTGTCTGATTCACTCATTTTGGCCATCAGAGGCCTTTTTGTGATGTAACAGTGGCAAATGTACAGTTGGGAAAAGACTTTTTTAAAAAATGTTTAAATCTTCTATATTGAACATCTGATATAACGCAGATGAGAAGGCATTGAGGAAGCATGTTGATGAGGCACTGGATGAAGTAAGCCTGGGAAAGATTTTATTTAGCTGAGAGAAGTAAAAGGTTATACAAATAAGTGCAAGAGCAGAAGGATGACAAGGTGCACGTTTTCTATCTCATGCTTCCAGAATACACACACACGAGAGAGTACCAGCCTCTGTGTGATTAGTTTTGTACTGATACATCTCATATTTGTTACAGTGAATTTCTAACAAAAGGACAGGCCACTTCAGCAATGTGTTTCTCAAAGCACTTAAACTTCCTTGGGGCCAAATTGTGGTACAATTTCCAGAGCCACACAAGGGAACAATGGGATTCAGATAACCCATAAAATATTACTGTGAGTAGCTGCTTGAGCAGGACACTTGGTGACTCAGCTTGTCTTGCAGCCTGCTGCTGGGACAGTGGAACATTATCCAGACCTTTGCATTAGTTTCACAGAAGAGCCACAGTTTGGCCTTGAAAGAATAACTCTCCATCCTCCTATTATGCCTGCATTGTCAGCATTAACATACCAATTGTTATTTTTGGAAGTTAAATGGTATTGCTCGTTAATAAAATGGCCAAGCACATATTAAGTGGGAATTCTGAACATTGTAGCAAGGTTCAAGTCAAAACTAAGCATTATGGTTGGTTGCAGAGTGGTGGCACAGTCTGTGTTGGGGTTGGGGGGAGGAAGTAGAAAAGGGGACAGGTAGATTTAAGTGGGCAAGAGTTTAAATGAAGGGAGCTTAGGTAAGAGAGTATTGCAGGAAAAGATGTGGCAGAAAAGAAAAGCAGCAGAAAGCTGAAGGTGGAAATATTTTCCTTTCCTGATACTTCTGAGCTGGGAAGCAATTTTATCTGAGTGGGAGCAGTGCATGCCTTAAAGTGGTAACCATCCTGTATACTCCTGTGTGGAGGCTGGAGCTGGGGCGTATGCAAGGTGGACTATCCTGTCTCAGGGCAACTGCCTGCTCTGACCCTGCCTTGAGCAATTTTCAGATATCCTGCCTCAGATTCCATCTCTCACAAACAGCTGGAGCTTCACTGACTTTGTAGTGCTACTTCTTCCCTTTCCTCTGTCAACTCCGGCAGCAAGGAGGCAAAGACATACTGTATGTGTAGCACCGTACCAGCGGAAACAGCCACTTGGGAGCTTTTGAATCACACGTTCATTGCAAAATTCACATCTTGTTTAAGGGCTGTGCTCATCGTGTTCACCAGACTTGCTGTGCATGACAGCCTGGGAAGCTGAGCAACATGAAAGGGTTCAGTTTCTCCAGAGCCTGCACACAGCTGCATGCTCAGATGAACCCTTGCAGACGTTGTGCCTTGCTGTTTGACAGGGTTCATTTTCTACTGCACTCCAGCACACCCACGTACCCCTGCTCACACAGGCACAGGCACACACAGACACACGAGTACCCCTCTGAGAAGGTTACAGTAACCAGCAGTTATAATTTTACTTAATCCTTTATGACGTTTTTGATTAAAAAGGCTTTAGTACTTTTCTAGCATGACATTTGATTGCACTCTAGATAATGCACCCTTGCCGATTCTGGCAACAGCAAAGCCTTCAGAAAACATATGAAATATTTTTATAAGGAATTTTTTCTGATCTGTCTTCAATAGGAAACAAAACAATTTCAAACTGTGTGTATTCTCTTCAATAAAACAACAGTATGTGTCAGAGCAAGATAGCTAAAGAAAATCACCCTGTTCAAACTACTGTCCATTCCAAACTGCTTAGATTCACATTTATTTTTCAAATAAGAATTTACTGAAATTTGTTGAACCATTTTGAAGTACTGACTGAAATGAAACCTGCTACAAGCTGCTTCTTGCCTGTCTGGAAAAACCTGGGTCTAACCCTCTTGTCATCCATACCATTTTAATTTACTTGACTTAATCCTTATTTTCATCTCAAACAGAATCATAGATCCTCATTCCTCAGAAACTGTCAGAATTATGCTTTATTTTTATTTTTATCACTATTTTATATACTGCTTTGATTTATTTGCATGTATTCCTTTATCCACTTTGGTCAGCAATAATCACATTTTGTTTAAACATGGTACCTTGTTAATCTCTGACACTGAGCTGTAATGCTATGCTCTTTCCTGGATTTATGCAAATTTGAAATCAGAAATGCTGTTACTAAGGACCTCACACACTTTAATGACAGAATTGCATTTGCAAGATCAAAGAACAAAATTCTAGCCTCACTGTAGTCATCTGAAGGTAGCCATTGACAAAAAGAGCTCCTAGATCTTTCTCAAAATAATTGATCTCGTAGAGAATTATTTGGTTGCTTGCTTTGGTGTTTTGTTTTTCTTTCTAATTAAACAAAGCTTCTGACATTTCAGATTATTTCCACAGAAATTGAAGGAAAAAGTACTTTTTATTAATTCTGAGGGAAAAAAATCCTCGATAAAACAAAGTTTCCATTTTTTAACAAATAAAATATTTTCAGTTACTAGCAAAAACTGTATGTTTTATGCTGAAAAATATTGAAACAGTTTTACTTTTATTATCTTCTTTTCAAAATAAAACTTCAGCGGAATATCCCTGAAGAAAGCTTCAGCCGTGGGAAACAAATTTGTCCTTTCATGACAAATTTGTCTATTGCTCCATCACGACAGTATGTGAATGTTTCCCAAATGAATTTGTCCTGATAGCATCCTTATGACAAGAATAGATCTTCCCCTTCTCTTCCTATGGATGAGGAAAAAGGTACAAATATTCACATCAAAACCTCCTCTTCCTTTGTTAAATTTTAAATGCTAAGCCCCAGATTTTCCAAACCATGTTGTTAAATGGTGCTTTATTTATGGTAGAGGGCTTTATTTACCTTGAGTTTAGTTCCCACTGGCTTGGGTTGTCACCCTGAAAGCTCAGTATTGCTGCCAGCCAGGCACCAGATGTCCCCTGGTAGGCACTACAGCAAAGAGTACACACACTTAGTTACCACCTGTGAAAAAAAAGTGACCTATGCCACTTGCTCAGGGACACCTGACCCAGCAAGAGCACTGGGGGCTCTGCAGGACCTGTCCCAGCCTTGCCCCATCTGACTGTACAAAGGGAAAGAGGGAGGTGACTGGCAGGGTTCAAGTCACATGAGTCAGCTCCTCAGGGGACTGTGCCTTGTCCAGGCAGATCACTTTGAATTTGACATATATCTGAAAAAATCAGTCCCACATTGGATCTGCTGTTAGACTGTTTCTTTGAAGGGGCTGGTGAGGACATTGTTATCCCACTCAAGGATGGCAGGACTGTGTATCACTCTCTGCTTTAACGACACATACAGCCTTCCTGTGGCTGCAAGCCCTTCACTGCTTTCCTTTCTTATGGTGAGACAAGGGTCCTTTTTAACAAGGCATTGATAAAGCCCATCTTCATCCATTTCCTGAATCCCATTTATCTCCTGTAGCACATGAGGTGAGGATATAGAAGAAAACATTTTGTCAGACTGAACCTGATGAGTCCCATCTCATTCGCCAGCAGACGAGCCTCTCTCACGATGAGATCTGCTCTTTGGCTCCATAGAGAAAGTGATCCTCTGGGTGCACATTCAAGTGGATAGCTCCTTGCTTTTGGCTCATTCCAGTATTTTTTCATCCTTAGGCTGATACCACAGAGCTCTTATTCTAACTGCGCAGCAGCCCCAACAGCGAGCTGGGAGAGCTGGAGGAGGTAGCCCTGTGCTATCGTGCCCAATGCCTGATGCTGGATATGGGTGATGAGGCTGCAGGCAGAGATGTGCTCAGCCCTGCCAGACCATGCTCACCAACAGAAACATCAGGTTTCTTTAACACCCCTGCTCGTCACTACAGTGAAGAGGCTTATGACTTTGGTCAGATGTTGATAGGTTGTGGGGCTTTTTTTGTGAACGCTGCCAGCATGTTTCTGACACCCAGTCATGAGTGGCCCGTAACTCAGGTTTCAACTGCGATACAAACCATGGAGATGTTACAGTCCTTCAACCAAATGGTGGCTAAAACTTTCTGGAATGAGTGAAGCAGCTTGTCTGTTCCTGCATGCCATGCTGGGGAGTCAGTGCACTGTTTTTGCAATGTTTTTCCTGGATGTTTTGCTAATGCTTTTCCAAAAGCATTAACCCTTGGGCAAGCACACTACAGGGGATATTTCAAAACAGCCAAATTGGCAGTTATGAGAAACTAAAAATGGTGTCTTAAAAGGACACATTTCAGATAGCATGCACTATAAATACCACTACTCATACGGTTTTAGAAGAGACATGGACTTACATAGTACATATAATTTTTTAGGCCCCACAATTTTTCACAGTAAATCTTTCCCCTGTTTTAAAATCAAAATTCAATACAACATTTACTGTGGAGGTAACATGTTACCTCTGCAATAAAAAACAAAATGGCTGGGTGGCCAGACCCAGAGACTGGTAGTGAATGGATTCACATTCAGCTGGCAGCCAGTCACTAGTGTGTTCCCCAGGGCTCAGTTTTGAGGACAGTCCTGTTTAATATCTTTATCAATGACTTGGCCAAGAGTATCATGTGCACCTTCAGTCAGTTTGCAAATGACACCGAGCTGGGTGGGAGTGTTGATCTGCTGGACAGTAGGAAGGCTGTACAGAGCTGATGGGCCAAGGCCAATGATGTGAGATTCAACAAGGCTGAGTGCTGGGTCCTGCACTTTTGTCAAAACAGCCTCATGCAGCACTACTGACTTGGGACACCGTGGCTGTTGGAAAAGGACCTGGGTGCGCTGGTCGATAGCCAGCTGAACATGAGCCAGCAGTGTCCCCAAGTGGTCAAGGCCAGCGACATTCTGGCCTGTATCTGGAATAATGTGGCCATCAGGACTAGGGCACTTGTCCCCCTGTACTCAGCACTGGTGAGGCCACACCTCAAGTGCTGTGTCTAGGTCTGGGCCCCTCACTACAAGGGAAGACATTGAGGTGTTGAAGTGAGTCCAGAGAAGGGCAATAGAGCTGGTAAAGGGTCTAGAGAGTAAGTCTTATGTAAGTCTTATGAGGATTGGCTGAGGGAGCTGCTGTTGTTTAGCCTGGAGAAAAAGGAGGTTGTGAGGATGGGCCTTATGGCTCTCTACGACTACCTGAAAGGAGGTGTCGGCCTCTTCTCCCAGGTAACAAATGACAGACAAGAAGGAATGGCTTCAAGTCAGGAAAGGTTTAGATTGGATATTAGGAAAAAATTTCCTCACAGGAAGAGTTTGTCCAGCATTGGAACAGACTGTCCAGGGAAGTGGTGGTCACCATCCCTGGAGGTATTTAAAAGGCACGTAGATGTGACACTCGGGGACATGGTTTAGTGGTGGACTTGTCTGGTCTAGATTAATGGTTGAACCAGATGATCTTAGAGGTCTTTTTCAACTTAACTGATCCTGTGATATTTAACACCAGTAACTTATACATCTCCTACCATTATGTGTGGCCTGAAAGATATTAGGAGAAAGAGGGGAAGGAATTGTAACTTTAGAACCAATGTCCTATGGAGTGCAGTCCACTTTTTCTTAATGGCACAATTTGGTTCAAAGAAGGCTTCAAGGCATTGAAAAATGCTTTAAAAGCAGCAGGTTCTCAACTACATATGTCAGGTTTCAGCCAAGAGTGAAATTTTATAGGTTATTGAAAAATAAGATTGTGTGATGGAAAAATCTGACACAACCTTAATTATTGCGACCTGAATGAACCCAATATAGTAAAGGAAACTGATAAAACTCTGGAGACACAAAAGACAGGTCTGTAATAGGAAGACAGACCAATGCTGTGTGTGCTATGCTGCAGAGTTCTGGAAATCTTGACTTTTTAATCAGAATGCCTGGCTTGCAGCCCCAGCAACATGCCTTCTGAATGGCTGCACAGAAAACCAGCCCAGAAAGCACTTTAACAAAAAATAACATTGTTAAAAAGCCCAGTTATTTTATGCTAGTTGTAACAGTCAAAGCTCCTGAGACCCAGGTCCCTGAAAAATATAATCTTCTTACACTCTTCAGTGCAATGAGCATGTTCCATTTCTTTGTGAGGGGAAGAAGTTACAGCACATTCATTTCAGACACATAGAGCAAATGGGGCATAGGGGAAATAGGTCTACAGTATCATTTAAGTACTTCAGTTCTGCTGTTTTCTGAGTGTTGGTTACCTAATTATCTCTGAGCGTCTGGGTTTAGGTGATTTGCACACAGCCACACAAAGCAGTGACAGAAGAGACAAACTTTGGTTCTGTAATGCTGTTGTAAAGATAGAGTAGTGTGTTTAAATTCTGTGCAACTGGGGATCACATTAATCACTTTATTTAATATTTCACTTTTCCCTTTCTCTTAAAGGGATGGTATAAATGTACTTGTAATGCCTACATCTTTACGCCATTTGGTAGCTTATGTAGCTTAGCCAGTGTTCTCTATAAAAAATCAAGAATTTAAAATAAAACAAAAACAAACAAACAAAAAAATCCCAAACAAACAACAAAAACCACCCACCACCTACCACATGTATCAAAATTGGCTTTGAAATATATTTGTGATTTCCACATTTAATACAACCACATACCTTCTGAGCCACTCCTCCTGTTCTTCCATCTCTGTATGTTTTATGTGTTTCTATCACTCTAAAGCTTAAATTCTAAACTGTATTACTTAGTACTCTCACTCCCTCTCGTGGCTCTGTATTCTCCACACGCTGACTCTAAAAGATGGCTTCCAGAACTGCAGATAAACAGTCTCAGAAGAGACAGCGTTAATCTAATGTGCTGCAGATTTCCCTTTAGGCACAAACACACTAGATACACTGGATTATTAGAAGGAGTTAAAGAAAAGAAATCTAACAGAAAGGAACTGGCATCCTTACTGGTTTAGGCACACAAGTGGAGTGAGACAAGTGTATTGGAGCCCACCATCTGATCTACAGCGTTGCCCCTTTCGATGGAATTTATGGCACAGTTCATTTGGAAATCCAACTGCTTGCATAGCTCATGCCAGATCTGCTCCCTGTGTGGGGGAATCTGGGCAGGCATCAGGAAAGTCTGCGAGGTTCCCTCCACAAGGCTTCCAGCAGAATGTTTTGTCAGATGTTGGCCACCCTGCAGATACAGCCCCAGGGTCTGTTGATCTCCGAGGGCTCCTGCCAAAACTCAGAGTCACCTCCCATGGGCCGCTGGGGCTCTGCCCTCCCTCCCCACTCCTCCCAGACTTTGTGGAGCTCTCTGTATCTCCCTTTAGGCCCCTTTGGTCCTGCAAGGGAAGGATTTCATGTTATGGGAGCCTGCCTCAGGCAAAATTCACTCTAAGAAATCTTTTCCCAGGGGTCAAAATAGAGCATCTTAGTGTCAAGAGGCAGCACCCCTCTCTGTACAAGTCTCTGCACAGATCACCAGGGACATCAATAGGTCAGGCATACAGGCAGACAGCCAGTGATGGAAAACCCATGCAATCTGAGATCCCTGCTTCTGTCTGGGATAAGCAGACAGCCAAAGGTCAACATTTGACCAAAAACAAAAAAGAGTTTTTTGTATAAAGAAATGTTGTTCCTTCCATGCCCTTATATGCAATAGAATAGATTATGAGGAGAGGAGGTCCTTTGAAATTCCTTTAAGTATTTTCCATACAACTCTGTTGCTTCATATATTTGATTCTTCTTATTGAAGCATTTGAAAACTAATATATCTTGAGAATGTAAACCTCTTCCACTGTCTCAAACAAAGTGAGACCAGCTTTCTTCCTGCTGACCAACATGCAGGATCTGCTAGCGCAAGTCTCAGCATGTGCACAGCTCCTGTTAAAGATTGGGACTTAGTGCCTAGGGCTCTCCACATCTGAATATTAGATTCCAAATCCACCATGTGGATCCTGTTAACTCCATGCTGAGAAAGAATACCAGAGCTCAGAGTGATAATCTGTAATGAGGCTAACCCAAAATCCTCAGCCCAGGCAGCTGTGACCTCTGAAGGAGCTCAGACTCCAATCCAGAGATTTGTGACTTACCCTAGCTCCACAGGCTGTGCATGCAACATTAACACAACTCCAGTCCCAGAGGACAAAAGCAAACCACAGACTTGCTGATGCCCCAGCTGTGCTTGATTTACTGAAACAGGATTACAGGCTTTCCCTATCACAAGTGGCCATACCAGTGGCATGGCTGGAAGCAAAGGACATGATTTGTTTTCTCCTGTGGTGTGCTAGTATGTTCCTGCTTATTTTCTCCTCAATACTGCAAACCAAGGTAAAGCAAGGTTTGATATTTACTCAAAAGCTGTTTCTCTGCAGAGAGGGAATGAGAACAAAGAGCTTGATTACAGGTATCTTTCAACTCCTCCTTCCCACTTGTCATCTCCTCATCACTTCTAATGTCAGTACCTCCAATTCCGCAGCTATTTTCTGATCCTTAACCTGGCAATGGAAAATACTAAAATCACTCACCTCTGCAATTTTTCCTGTGGGATATGAATCAACACTATCTATGATATATTCATGTCTCTCTCAGTAAGTACAGCTGTGAGGAAGAGAACAAAACAAAAACAAATCCTCAGAGAGGTGAAACAATGGTGAGAACATGCCTCCTGCGAAGCTTTCAAGCCTGTTGTGTTTTTATTGATATAGACCACTCCATGAGCAGGATTTCTCACTGCTTCAGCATTTATAGTCTTGGGTGAAGGCAGGGAGAGATATGAAAGAAGTTGAGGTTCAGAAGATTTCTGAGCAGTTTCTTGGGTTGCAATTTTGTTTTGTGTCCAGAATAATTCTCCTATCCCTATTGCTGATGTTTTCTAAAAATTGATCAATACATGATTTTTCTGCTGCCTCCCAAAGATGAAGTCAGAAATCTGAATGAGGTATCTGCATTTTACATGCAGAGTGTTGACTTTAATCAAGGAGCTCGTTATAGCAATTATGCACAGCTTAAAGGTCTCCAACAGTAGCAAAGTAGAAAGACTGAGAAGAAGGTCCATATTAAATCCTCCTTCCCATCAGATACACCACTCACATCTGCCCAGGAGCGCAACCTCACCTTGGTGGTACCCTTTCAGTGAAAAGCCTGGCCAGGGCTCACCCACCGGACTTGAGAGCACAGGGACAGAAATATTTTTCCTTTGTACAGCAGATTGACAAAATACATTCTAAGAAGACATAGCCACAGGTCAGATCCTTACTCTGCCTCCAGAGGTTCAATCCCTTGTCTTTTTTCTCTGGGAAGAATCAGGCTAAAATTGCTTTGGGAATAAGAGAGTTTTTGCTCTTGTAACCCTGTGAGGAAAAGATGAGGAAATTACTAGCATGGTCTTTTATATCTGAGAGAAGTCAGGCTCTACTAACAGATCACAGTGCAAACTGAGCAACATATGCATTGGTTTTAGAAGTCTGACAAATGGCATTCAGGGTTAGGGAAGCAAAACAACATATGTGGATCAGTGCACCCACTAGAGTGTCCTTTGCATGGATCAGGTTATGCATGGATCATTTCTCCTCACTGGTGAGCCATACAGGCAGCCCAAGTGAACTGGGATTCACTGACCTGCAGGTGCCGTTCCTTAAGGATGCCCATTAAACTTTCAATCAGGAGACATTTGAAACAAAATACTGATCATATAACTGAGCTACGTATTTGGAGAAGATGTAATTCCCTGTGCCTTCCCTCAGCCCGTGTGTGCGCACATGCCCACACACAGGTACACAGGTACACAGCTCAGGATGGTGTGCATCCAGTCCAGCATCCTTTCATCTTTGCATCCTTTCAATCTTTCATCAGTGTGATTCTATCACGGATGAGAGTTTTTGAAACAAAAATGCCTCTACTCCTTGCATTTTCTTCATTTTTTTTTTCATTACTACTTTGTATGGAATATTTACTATGCTTTTTGCAGCATGGCCTTTCAGAAGGGAAATGTGTGTTCCTCTGAGCCTGCCTTTTGTTTGAATACTCCTCATTTTTCCTGTCTCATTCTTTATAATGTCATGGGCTGGACACAGCCCTTGATAATTCCCTTGTATCCCTCAGATCTCCCCTTTGCCTGGTGGGCTGCAAACTCAGACCAGTTCCCAGGTTGTTTTGTTTGCGTTGGAAGATTTTTTTCCTTTGTCCTCCTCAAGGAGCTTTCTTCAGCATCCTGCAATCTTGTTTGATCAGGTTTCTGAGGCATGGGCAGTGTCCCGGGGATCTGTGATCATGTTAGTGAATTGGTGTGTACAAGTGGCTGCTCCCCTTCTCCAGGACAGTTCCACAGATGCTCTTTTGTTTTGCCCTGAGAAATGAGGGTAGCAACACCTGTCTCTTCAGAATATTGTGAAATCATCCTGAAAATCTATCCTGTACATCCAGTGCCTCTGGAAAATTACATGAGCAACATATTTTGTCCCAACAGATTCAGATTTATAGGAAAACCTTTGTAAAAACCCAAGCAATTTCTTCCTAAGATCAAACACTTTGAGAAAGTGAATCTATTTTTGGGGATTGCTGGCAAAACCACATATAGGTGCTTCCTTTGAATTGCAGCTGCAGATAACTAAGTCCTAATTTCCTACGAAGAGTCCATACTCAGATAATTTCTGAGCTGTCTGCACAGTGAAACTCCCCCACAGAAAAAGGAGAGGCTTTTCACTGTACCTTGAGAGCAGTTGTTGAGAGCAATCTCCAAGAGAGGTAGCTGTAATTGTAAAGTAGATGAACTCTAGAGCTGAACTCTTTGCTGTGTTACAAGAGTCATATGGGAATGCTCCCGGGAAAGAGGAGCTGTCCTGCCATGGGGAAGCAGAGTCAGACCCTTCTGATCTTAAATATCACAGTTAAACCTAACAGCAGTTCAGGAGCTGGGAAGTGCTAAATATGAGTTAACTGTGAGTGCTTTCCCTTCATTAAAATAGCCTATGTTCCATTTACTAAACAAACCTCCCGTGAAAATTGGAAAAGCAGAGCAAAACCCATATTGTTTGGGTACATACATACGTACTACATACATAGTACACAAAACTGATACATAAACTACATTACTAAGGAATGTGTATATAGCTTGTTTGAGAAAGACAAACTTAGGTAATGGGTTTCAGTAAAATATTACTGTAGCATAAATGAAATTTTCAAGTTAAAAACTTCCATAGTGATATTTTTGCCAAACTGATGCAGTAGCATTGCATCCTATTTTTGAGGAAAATGAAAAACAGCCTTACATTGTTTGAGGTTTTCTTTTTTGGAGGGACAAAATGGGTATCAGGGGTGTCTGAAGCTTGGACTGCCACTACTTCAGAATGCAGGAGGAAAGGCAAGATTCTGGGAGCTGCAGTCAGGAATACATGCAGCTGGATACAGACCAGGCTTCAGAAACAGCAGCAGCAGCACAATGTTGTCTGTATGTCAATACAACGAAAGCTGCTTCCATCAGTAGGTGACATTCATTAGCATGGTATTGCTCTTACCACTCCAACCTGCTGCAAGTCTGACCAATACCAGACTCAAAGAAGATTTAGTTGGAAATGGTCATAGAATCACAAAATCATCAAATTGTGTAGGTTGGAAAAGACCTCTAAGATCCTTGAGTCCAACTGTTAAGCACTGTTGCCAGGCCACTGCCGAGGCCACCACTAAACCACGTCCCCAAGTGTTAAAGCTACACGCCATTTAAATACCTCTGGGTATGGTGACTCCACCGCTTCCCTGGGCAGCCTGTTACAATTTTGGACAAAACCTTTCCAAGAAGGTTTTTTCTTAATTACTAAATCTAAACCTTTCCTGGCACAATTCGAAGCCATTTCCTCTTGTCTTATTGCTCACTATGTGTGTGAAAATGCCAACCTCCACCTGGCTACAACCTCTTTTCAGGTGGTTGTAGAACATGATAAAATCTTCACTGAGCCTCCTTTTCTCCAGGTCAAACAATCCCAGCTCCCTCAGCCGCTCTTCCTAGGACTTGTGGTCTGGACCCTTCACTAGCTTCATTGCACTTCTTTGGACATGCTCTGGCACCTCAATGTCTTGGAGTGAGGGGCCCAAAACTGACCACAATACTCGAGGTGTGGCATTTGTATCACCAACAAAAGCCTGAGTTGCTGGCCCAGGAGACTTACAGCTGTGGGAGGTGTTCTGGAACCTCTACAAAAGTTCTGTCTTCTGTCCTCTCAAGAAAAGCTGTGCCTGCTTAGTTACAATATTTTCATGAAATAAAACTAAAACCCAAGTAATTCTGCAGCCTGCACTAAGCTCTCACTTGGTGCAGCTGGCCCCAGGAGGGGCAGAGCAGCAGAAAAACTAAATTGCTCCACTGGAACTCATTCTGTACTTGCCAAATGTTTAAAATGTGGCTTTGCTGTCATTTTGCTCTTCTCATAAGCAATGAGGTTGCAGGCACAGCATTTTTCATAATATTTCCCCTGCTTTGGACTACATGGCATGCACTGTCTTCATGGCCGAACAAAAGGTCATGACTGGCCAGCTGGTAACACAGAATGCATTTTTACTCTAATGGCAAGGTATTCTAGCTTTTGTTTCACATTGCACTGACTGCATATTTACATAAACCCTACATCTGTTTGGTTAAGTTAAGCCAGAGGGTGATGATCTTTGTCTTTACAAAAGAGCTGATTTAATTTTATTGAATATAGCTTTCTATTTAAAAGATCAAAGTCAGTGCAGCCCCCTGCAGCAACAATTCAAAAGTTTCTTCAACCATTCGAATTAAGAAAACAGAAGAACTGGGACTGTAAAAGCTGGGTAAAAAAAAAAAAGGAAAATAAAAATAAAATCTACTTGGGGTCTTTATTTATCCTGAACTTGAAGAAAGACATTTTTCCTTCCATTAAAGTCCCATCAAGTGTCCTGACTCTCCTGCCTTTGAAAATGTCCTGAATGGCATGATAGCAAAAGCAGCATGCACATTTTTAGACACATTTCTAGAAGCTGATATGGGCAAAAGACTCAAAATACAGCAGTGTGAAGAGAACCTAGTAAAGAACTGGCCTCTCTAGCTGTCATCTTTTAGTTCCAGGCACTCAGCACAGTGAACTCCTACTTGATAAAGCATCAGTTTACATATACTTACTGCTTGCTATCTCTACAGAAAATATTAGTAAAAATCATTACTTTGAAACTGTATCTGTGATGGGGATAGATATTTCATGTCTTCTGAAAGAGCCTGCATGTCATCTCCTAGCATTTGACTTGGGGGAATTTGTCTTGCAAACTTTTATCTTTGGGAGGGGAATGGCTGAAAACCAGCCTTACATTTCACTGCTGAAATTTGGTATTTGCTTGCCAGTAGCTTCCTCACCTTCCAGGCTGACAGCAGTGCTCACTCCTCCCAACACTGGGTGAGGCCCATGGCTGCACCTCATGCTACAGGAGGATGGGACCAAGCACGCACCAAAATCCACTCTTTGCTGCTGTCCTGTGATTATCCCTGGTAAGCAACTTGGGAACATGGATCAAAAGGAGCTGTAGCAAGTTCCAGCTTAGCTTTCAATCAGGATATTGAGGAAATGACGAGAAGTCTGTTTTGGCTCCAAGGAAACCTTTCCAAGAGATCCACGTTGGTTCTACATTATATCTACATAGTACATCCACATTAGCTTTTCAGCTTGGATAAGGAGCGCACTTTTGAAGCTTTCGTCCTGACCTCCTGTCCTTACCACACTTTGTTTCAGGCCATGCTTCCTGACATCTGTCAACTGGACTCCATCCAAACAAAGCTAAACCAAAAAGATCTGGTGTAGGAGCACCCTTACTGCACTACAGCTGCTAGAATGAGACCAGTCAATGTGACCAGATTAGAGCTGGTCTCAAATAAATCTCTGAAATACTGTCATGGAGGGCACACACTGGGTCCTCTGTGCCAGCTTCTCTGTGCTGCAGATTGTCCCTACTTGTTCCAGGCCACTTGCTAATGTAGACACAGCCCAAGGAGGCTGTACTGCTGTTTTCTAACCCTCTCACTGCTTAAATGGGTGAATAGTGCCATTTTAGGCACCATATGGTATCCCTGCAGGCTTCCAGCTGCCACTTTGCAGATCAACAGCTCAACCAAATGTCTTGTGTCATATCTGGCAGCCCCATGCAGACATCTCAGATACCTTAGGGAGATTAACTGCTGGGGATGTCTATGTTTAGGCAACTGAATAGCATTTTATTTTAGCATTTATTCTCCTCTAGACCAAAAAAATGAAAGCAAATAAAATTAAAAATGAGAAAGGAGGTGCTTGAAATACTATGTGAGTTCTATGAAATAAAATAAACAAACAAAGAAATAGCAAAAACAAAATAAAAATAATATTTCTTGTAAAATTATCTCATCTAAAACTCTTAGAGATTTTTTTTTTTCAATCGAAAAAGTTAAATCCGGAACAACAAGAGTATTGCTTTGTCCTTCAAGAAATCCCTCAATTACAACTAGCATTTATTCTTTAGTAAAGGCTGAATTATTGAGAAGCTTGAAAATAAGTTTCTGTGCTGGTCTAATGCCCCAGATGCTCTGAGGACTGTAGCATCAGAATCTTTGCAGGACCCTGTCCTAAGTTATCAAATTCCTAAATTTTCTGAGGTAGTAATAAAAGAAACAGGCTTTGGCATGTCATCTGTCCTGAGGATGACTGACAGAGAGCAGCCCTCAGCTGTGCTAGCAAACTCCTGGTGTCCAGCATGGGCTGGCTATAGGTAAGCAGGGATGCTCCCTGGGCTGACCTCACTCGGGACTGCGTGGCAGAGGCCGGTGGCCATGGGCCAGCACTGTGTCACGGCTAACCTCCCACTCTGATACAGTGATCACACTCCAAAGATGCAGAAAACCAGCTTTACCTACCAAGAAACAGCCTAAGTTTCTGAATCTGCATGGAAATACTTGGAGCTTACAGGTCTTTTTAAGCACTTAAACAAAAATTCTGACCTCTTGTGGCCGCCAAACTGCCCAGCAGAAGTTTCTGCCAGTTTCTAATCCGGGTGATGCTCCTGCTGGCATTTGTGTATTCCTGCTGCTCCTCTCCCAGACCTGCCTGCATTCCAGTACTCACTGACAAACCTCGCATTTGAACGTCTTTTTGGATCCAGAGGAGGCCACAAACGTGATAAGGGGGCTGGAGCAGCTCTTTTACGAAGATAGGCTGAGACAGTTGGGGCTGTTCATCCTGGAGAAGAGAATATTCTGTGGAGATCTTAGAACAGCATTCCAGTACCTAAAAGGGTCTTATAAAGAAGAGGGAGAGTGACTTACATACCCAGCTAGTGACAGGACAAACTAAAAGAGGGGAGATTTAGATTAGATATCGGGAAGAAATTCTTTACTGTAAGGGTATTGAGGCACTGGAACAGTTTGCCCAGGGAAATTGTGGATGCCTCATCCCTGGAAGTGTTCAAGACCAGACTGAATGGGGCCCTGAGATACCTGATCTAGTGGGTGTATCTCTGCCTATGGCAGGAGGTTTGAACTAGATGATCTTTAGGCCTTTCTATGATTCTATGATTTGTTCTAAATGTAAATGAAGTGCAATCTTTTCAGATACGGTGGACAAAAATGCAGCAGAAATGCCACAGAAATAGGAGGTATGAGAGTTATTATGCATATGGCACACAACTTCATGCAGACCTTCAATTCTAACAAAGACACGAGAGAGGGAATGTTGGTTTGGTCCACCTTGCTTTGCTGGTCTGCATCAGTAGCTATGGGTTAAAGAAAAATATGGACTATGAATATATTCTGCATTTGTGTAATTCATAGTGTCTGATGTCACTTTTTTGCATATATACTATCAGCACTCTTTTAAATATGAACCTACACTTCTAAGAACTCAGCATCAAAAGCCAGGTAGACTGGCTTCACATGCAAGTTTGCATAAGGAGAAAAGGCATTTAGTGGCATTTCTCACACCAAGTGATCTTTTACCTGGACAAGCTAAGGATACACAATGTTTAGGGCAGGCATATATTTGCATCCTAATCATCCATGCACAGTGATGACTTCTACATGAGAATTTCCTCTCTTCAGAGCTGAATACATGAATGCTTTATAATTTCTCAAATGAGTGGAGCACCTACAAAGACGTATTTTCAGTCTGCATATACGGTAAATCCTAAGGCTACTGTTATACGAATAATAAACCAAACACAACAGCATCTATTACTAGTCTGTATAAATGTATTATATTAATAACATATACTCAAAAACATTAACCAGTGCATGAAACAATGTAGTTTTAGAAGTTTTTCTTTCTATTACCTTGTAAATGTAGACTGGATATAGGAACTACAGTACTGAGTACATTTTTATTTAGAAGACAGATTCATTGATAACTGCACTTGCTTAACACAGGAAAGTAAGTAAAAATAGTTTTAAATCAAATTTACAATTTAGGTATGCTTTTTTCTGGAACTGCATTCATTTCTGACCCCACAAAGCCTTACCCATATTCTAAGTTTTACACTTAGGAGTAATAATAGTGTAACTAATTTACATAAAAAATAAGCCTTTGCAGAGCTGAAGTCTTGATGGTAGCCTGCTTTCACATTCATCAAGTGCAAACACCCACACAAGAAAGAAAAGGTTAAGTGAATAGGTTCAGTCATCCCCATTGCCCAAATTCTCTGCAGTTATCCATTTTGCAATCTCTCAAAAAACCACAAGTTCACATAACAAATATTAGTAGGATACAGAAAAATTTTTGTAAAAAATATTTTAGCATTTATAAAATGTTTTCAATTTCAGCTTCCTCTCAGGTCTCTGTTTCTAATTCGCCAGCATTCTCTGGTTTCCCCCTGAAATTAATTGATATTTCAGTTGCATATGTGGACAGGCATGGATGTCATTACTAAGAGGCCTGGATGTTTACTGGTGCTTGCTTATGACATGTTTTTTTCCAGGATGCTGATCACAGCAGCAGCTGCTCATCCTCTGTTCCAGCAAACAACACTGAGCCACTGGATTGTCTGAACAGGTTCTCCTGGTGATGAAGATGCAACATGATACCGTCTTAAAATCTCATGGTGTCAGAGAGCATTCTGAGGTACTTCATACATGACTGTAGTATGTTTGTGTCTTTACTAAGAATGCTGAATGACATGTGAGTGGTATTTTGCCTTATACAGAAAAGTACAGTAGCAACCGCAAAACAGACAACCTGCATAGATTACTGTTGACAGAATAAAACAGTATTCAGAATAAAACAGTATTCAGTATTTCTGTGAGACGAAACACATCACTGTGCATTTTCAGGTACCAAAACCAGTGGGGCAATAAAAAGCCTCTTTTAAGTGCTGTTACACAGAAGTTGTTCTCACAAAGTGTTTGTTAATTAGTTGCAGCACTGTCTTGAGAACCTCTTCCTTGGAGGAGCTGGCATCAACCTCTTGACATGCAGGATTCACCATCCTTCTGTATGACTCTTCAACTCTATTTTAAAACAAAACAAGAGAAATTAAAGTTCAAAATGCAGGGATATGAAATGGCATTAGTCATCGGTCTCAGAAGGTGTTCACACTGCAGAGACAAAGGATACAAAATCTAATATGAAGCTAAGAATGAAATCTACTGCAAAAAGAAATAAACCATTAGTAACTACTATTATAATGTTAATTTCAAAGCACATCATTTCCCTGACATTGATTCCCAGAACTCTAGCCATATTCACACATGGCATGGCATAAAGTATTTCTTTCTTTACAGCTTAGCACTGGATACAGTCTGATACAGCACCACAGTGGACAGTCTGCTTCTAACGCCTGAATTAACTTCTTCAGATTCTGCTAAGGTGTCTCTGAACTGTATGACATTACACTGTGCAGCTGTGCTCACTGACTGATCTCAGCTTTAACTGGATTAGAGAGTTGACACATCATTCAAACCCTTCCTCTGATCAACTAACCCGATGAATAACAGGATGAAATACAGGATGAAAACTTCCTCCCTTAGACTACAAGCATAATGCAGAGCTCTCCCACATTTAGCCTATAAGGATGTGAATGAGGATGTCAATATAATTTTCTAAGTTCCCATAACTGCCATTCAGGCCAGAGGTCACAAAACAAATCAAGAAAGATTCTGGATATTCTCATACCCAGACTGATATAATTAACAAGTAGAAATAACCAAAGGCTTTCTGACAGGACTAAGATGTAACAGAATTAGAACTTAAAAGATTCTTAAATGTTGTTTCTTAGCTCACTCATTCCTCTGCAATTCCAGCTATATGAGCAGCAAGTTTCTGTCAAAATTAAGCAATCATAGAATGTTAAGGGGTTGAAATGGACCTTAAAGATCATCTAGTTCTGCCCCTCACCACCCCCAGAGGCAGGGACACCTCCCACCAAACCAGGTTGTTCAAGGCCTTATCCTACCTGGCTTTGAACACTGCCAGGGTTGGGGCAACCACAGCCTCCCTGGGCAACCTCTTCCAGTGTCTAACCACCTTCACAGTAAAACCTAAATTTCCGCTCTTTCAGTTTGTACCCATCACTCCTTGTCCTATCACTACAGGTCCTGATGAACAATCCCTCTCCATCTTCCCTGTAGCCTCCTTCAGATACTGGAAGGTTTCTATCGAGTCTCCACACAATCTTCTCTTTTCCAGGCTGAACAGCTCCAACTTTCTCAGTCTGTCTCCATACAGAAGGTGCTCCAGTCCTCTCATCTACTTCATGGCCCTCTTCTGGACTTGTTTCACTGGTTCCATGTCCTTCTTATGCTGGGGACACCAGAACTGGATGCAGCACTCCACATGGGGTCTCACAAAAGCAGAAGGGTAGAATCACCTCCTTTGACCTGCTGGCCACACTCCTTTTGATGCAGCCCAGGATTTCATTGGCTTCCTGGGCTGCAAGTGCACACTGCCAGCTCATGTTGAGTTTTTCATCAACCATCACCCCCAAGTCTTTCTCTGCAAGGCTGCTCTCAATTACTTCTCCATCCAACCTATAGGTGTATCTGGGATTGCCACCACCCAGGTGTAGGACCTTGCACTTCACTTTGTTGAACTTCAAAACTCCTTTGCAGGATGATTAAATTCTACACTTGCAGGTTTCAAACACCTTCAATCAGAAGTGACAGAATTTCCCCTCCCTGTCAGCCATTAATCCTTTCCAAAAAAATCTCAAACCAAGAGCTTAGACATTGGAAATCCTTGTCCCAGTAACGTGAGTGGTACATTTGCCACTGATCCCACAGAAGGCAAGATCGCCTCCAGCCTCTTACTCCTCATTAAAAGGTACCTTTGACGAAACAAGCTGTTAGCTTCCAACTCAGCTTCCTCCTTTGTTTTCTCCAGCCCCCGACGCTGAAGTCTCTGGACTCGTTCTTCAGGGTCAACAGTCAGGAGAAGAACAAGATCAGGTTTAAGCAGATCCTCAGGCCACTGGTACACTTCATCGTGAGCTGGTGGAAGATCCTGCAATTTCCCATTTGTTTCAGTGGCAATTGTGTAGGCAGCTGTGCTGTGCCAATATCTGCCAGGAAAATACAAAATGGAAAGAGAAATTTTAAAGAGGACACTAATTCTTCCATAATATAGAAACGAGTTGTCACTATAACGATAAGTCAATAATGATGAGATAGGTGACATGGTGGTTTTGAGGAGAAATGCAAAGAAGAGTTCCGTGCCATCCATTATTTCTTAACAGTGATAATACTCGGTGCATTATTCAGAGTTCATGTGAATCGTTAATTAAAATATATGGCAGTAGCTACACATTAAGCAAAGAGAGTTCCAGATGCTGCTATCAAAAGAAAGTTTTCTCATACATTGAGTGAGGTCGAAGAAGAGTTAAATTTTATCTCAAAATCCAGTCTTCTGAGTCCTTTCTTTTGTGGTTCCCATCCTACTTCATGCAACAGATTTGCTAGAGAACATGCAGTCTTTACAAACATGTGAATTAAGACAGGCATTATTAATGGTTACGCATTCCACTTGCATTTAATGTTTCCCACTACAAGGCACTGTGTTTGACGGATTTCAGTGGATTTGAGCCTAGTTAAAAATAATACTTACATGCAAACAACATCTGTGTGTGTGTGTGTGTGTTGTGGCGGGAGGTTACAGCACACCTACTGAAATAAGCCAGAGGGTTCAAAGTGCATCTTTGACCTTCTTTATTAAGAGTAATACTGTAAGCTGCCCATACAGGTTAATAAAAACTAGAAATAACATGAACAAAACCAAAGAAGTGGAAAGTATGTTTCTGGCTTTATGTTCGCAAAGCGTAAATCTACCTAAAACTCAGTCATTCCAATCCATCCATATCTCATCCTAGAGACAGCCACGACCAGCAGCCCACATTCTCCTCACGTGTGTCATGAAACTCTGGTTTAGCTCAGGATGCACAGTCTGTGCATCCACTATTCCTAACTGAAGATGTAACAATTTTCATGTGTCCTAAAGCTAGTTACGAGTATTACACTGATGGAAGTTCCCTATCTTACTATTATCATAAGTATTACTCTTAGGAAGATATATTTATCTGACTCTCTGCAGAGTAGTGCTTCAAAAAAAACCCCAAAACAAACCACAAACAAAACCAAATCAAAACAACCCCTCCCCCAAAGAAAACCAGAGACAATTGTTGACTGCTTCTGCTTGTAACACTGAATAACTGTATGATGGCACTGACATAAGAGGGCTTCTTTAATATACAAACCTGTCTATGATCACAGGTGCCTGAGTGGATGCTTTTGCTATTTCTGAAGCAAGAATGTAGTTGCCTGCAGCATAAAATGCTCTTTTAATGGGTGTTGGTTCATCATCAAATACAGTCCTCCACTGGCTGATGCAAGGTGGTGGGGACCTTAGCAGAATGCCATTCAGGTTGTCCTTAACAGCCTCGGTCACAGTGGTTTTGCCTGCATTTCATTTTCAGAAGGAAATATTTGTGTTATTATGCGCCAGATACACCTGAGTTTTAAAAACTGAAAAGCTCTCCTGTCTGTTCATTTGGAGAAAATGTTCTGACACCTGAATATGTAACTTGAATATCTTGTGATAAGGTTGTCAGGGGAAAATTATTCTGGGTCTGGTTGTAGGAATTATTACTCTCCTTCCTGCTCTCTGGGCCTTTCAGCCCTTCCCCTTGTCAACTTTCAGTCTTCACTCCCTTTAATACATTAAATGCATGGCAATTTCTCTGTATATTTATTTATAATATTTTTTGAAGTCACAGTTCATGTGGATGTTGCCATGCTGACATTCAGTTCTTTCTTTTTGAGGGGGTTTTGAGTTCTCTTTAACTAAAAAGTCAGAAAACAGAGGCAACTAATATTTCTCTGTGACAAACTGCTGCCAGTCTCCCAGACTACCACTATTTTAGTTCATTTATTTGAAAACTCTCCAGTAAAAGTATGTTTCACCATCTGCACAAGAAATTTAATTTTCAGTACTCCCTTCTTTGTATTCTTTCATTTACTTAGAGAAGGAATTAACCCACAGAGTGAAAATTAGCATAGACTCATCTTTTACAAATCAGAGAAAACAGATTGGAATTTATATAATTTATTTATATTTATATTATTTATATTAATTTCTTCAATTCTGTCACAGGTTTCCAGGATTTTTTTTTATTTTTATTTTTAAGACTTACACCTGAATGAAATCCAGAGCACCTGCTCTTTTCAACAATTTCTCATCTATACTTCCTGACCCATACATTGCTCTTACCAGTTGCATCCAGCCCCTCAAAAACTATGACAGGAAAATTGCCCTTTTTCTGGTGCTCCGGACATTTCTCCAGCAGGTCGAGTACTGCTTCAGCCTCTGGGATCCTCTCTGCACACTGCGAGGAGAGATCATAGAACATATTGGGTCGGAAGGGACCTTAAACAGTCATCTAGTTCAACCCTCAGGCAGCACACTGGGACATCTTAAACCAGATCAGGTCGCTCAGAGCCCTGTCCAACCAAGCCAGGAATGTTTCCCGGGATGGGGCATCCACCACCTCTCCGGGAAACCTGTGCCAGTGTTTCACCACTCTCATCGAAAAAACCTCTTCCTTACACCTGGTCAGGATCTGCCCTCCCTCCGTTTAAAACCATTACCGCTTGTCCCCTTCGCACCCCCCTGCCCCACGAAGCCGAAGGGCCCGCCGTGCTGACCTGGCGCAGGCGATGGCGGAGGGCGGTGGCCGAGGGTGGCAGGGCTTGGCGGAGGGGCCCGGGGCACGGCGACCCCGGGGCGCAGTGCCGCAGCATCGCCAGGACGGGAGCCGAGAGCGGGAGCAGGAGCCGGGGGCCGGCGGCAGGGCGGAGAGGGGCCGACGGCGGCGGAGGAGGAGCCACCGGGAAACGAAACTGGAGCGGCAGGCCGGGAAAAGCGCCGGTCTGAGGGGACCAGTCCGCAGCCAAGGGCAGCTCCTCGGGGAGCCCCTTCTGCCTCCCCCACCTCGCATCAGTGGCACCGGGATGCACGGGCTCGGTCCGACGGGGAATGGCTCTGTGAGCGAATGGTCAGCAACAAACGTGGGAAGTAGGGTCCTAGCCTAGGGGTCTGCCAGCACCAAAGGGTCACGTTCCCACGGGCTCCCGTGGCTGAATCCTGGTGGTCTCCTACAAAATAAAATAGAATAAGCAAAGCAGCTGGTAGGCAGTATCAATTTGACAGAGATCATCTGCACTAGTTGGAAACGGCCCATGCTGAGGAAGCTGGTGGAAGGCTGGGCCAGACTGGAAACTGGGAACAGAGCCTTAGAGGCTCTTCAATAGTCTTAGCATCAGATACCAAAACTGCCTTTTTTTTTAAGGCCCCTTTCCATACCTGAGAACTCCTGCATCATTCCACATGACTCGAACACACGGCTATGGCTGGCCATGATACCAGAAGACACAGGGTAAAACATAGTTCATTATACAGGAAGGCAAAAGATGGTAGTTTCAAGACCATGATGACATGCACTGAGTCAAAGTAGTGGCTATTCTCACACAATATTTTGTCCTGCAGAATGACATCCTATGCATATGCCTGGCTTACCCATGGTCCCTTTCTCCTAGTCCTGCTCCTCCAGCATCCAGTCACTGAATTAGGAGTGGCAGACAGCACATTCTCATCTCTTCCTTTTAGCACCTACTATGGATCTTTGCTCATACGTCTGTTTAAATCCCTTTTTGACTCTGTGATACAGTCTACCTCCACAAACCTCTCTTCTCAAATTCCTGTAGTGAAACTGTTGCATAAAAATTTTTATAAGTTTTAAACTCATATCCTACTTGTTTCAACAAGTGCCCCTTCCAATAATATTACTGATTTTGGTGAGTAACAGTTCAACATTCAGCTTATTTATCACCTACATGATTTTTTCAATGTCAGTCAGAATTCCTTTTCAGCTCTTTCAAGTTAGAAATGACGGACTCCATCTCTTGTAAAGCAGGTGCTTCATCCTCTTGATCATTTGGAACCAGGGATAACTTCTTTAACTCCATAAGGATCTGCCAAGATGTGGAGACCCAAACTGGACCACTAGTCAGGGTGAGGCTACATGTACCAATGTTCCACAGACCAGCAGAATAATGCCATCTGCCTTATTCCAAATACCTTTCTGGGTGATACTAAGCTTCCATGGAGCCATTGACTATAGAAGAGTAACAGTGACTGAGATCTCCTTCCTGAGTGCAAGTTCTACTGCTGAGCTCACCATCAGGTACACAAGGTTTCAATTATTCATTCCTGTCTCCACTGTCTCACCTTTATCTACAACAAAACTAATTGGTGACTTTTCTGTTCATTTGTTTGTATGACACCCAGTTGACTTGCAGCCAAGTTTCGCTTTAAAAGCACTTGTAAAGCTGGCCATTTTCCTCACTGACCTCTGTCTCCTTGCTCTTCTGTTTGTTTGGGTTTTTTTCCTGATGCTACTGTTGCCTTTCCTGTCTCTGCTGAATGGAAAGTGCTTACTTTCGTTTTCCCTATTCCCCTCCCACTGCCTTGATACAGCCTTGTTACAAGCATTCCTGAGCTAAGTTGGTTACTTCACTGTCAATTGGTTGCTTCCTTTATTTATAATATGCTTACGAGATCATTCATAATAGGCCTGTCCTCCCTCTTGCATGATTCAAGTACAAATGTAGGAAAAGACAGTTGCCTTTTACGCCCAAGATAGCTCTTTGTATTTAAAATCAGAGTAGAGAGTATGACTGTTTTGAAATTAACTTATTTTAAGCAGCTTTCAGCTTTTTTACGAGGACCTTTATAATTTTGCCCTCTGTATAATATAATGTGATCTTGAAAAGAAAATATGCTAATTATGTGAAAAAAGAGTGTTTAGGAGCCTTTTCACATCTTTGAGTGCCCATTGTGCTTGCAAGAAGCTATAGGGAAGAGATACAGACACAACAAAAAAGCCATATGAATATTCAAAAACTTTTTGATCCACCCAAAATGGAAAAAGAAAAAAACCCCTGAAAATTGCTTAGCCTGTAACTTAAAAATCTAAGTGCATAGTCCTGTAAACAGCTGTCTGAGACAGAGCAAAACTTAGGCTGAAGGTCCATAAAATGCATAGGTACAGAGAATACACACAAATAAAACTGCTGTTTTAATGCAGAATAAACTTTAAAGGACATCAGTAAAAGGCCCTCCAGTAGACAAAGATCTGGGTATAAGACCATAAGAAGACAGAAGTCAGTATAGTCTCAGGCCAAAAGAGACTCTTCTTCTGCCCATGACAATGTCCAGTGCCAAATGTTTGGAGAAGGATATGGAAAGGACAAAGAAGCATCCTTCTCCCAACATACTTTTGCCAAGAAAGGACCTGATGATCCTTGAGGTCACTTCCAACCTGGTATTCTATCATTCTACAATTCTGTGATCTTGTCCCATATCCTAGGAACCATCTTTTGAATACCTCCTGAGTGGGAAATCACATATGCACCATTAAGGGCCCATGGTGGACCTCTTTCAAATGTGTCTAATCTGTATCTTTATTTATATTGTGTGTTTCACATGTCTTTCATAAGTTAATTGCATGTGGGTTTTAACTTTCTGTATGGTAATTTCCCCTTGGATTTCTGCATCCCAGGATGGGATGAATCACCAAGTACAAGTTCCTTGACAGAATTCCATTTATAGTGTTGCAGATGCAATAAGATGGAGATAATTTCCAGCCGGGACTAGAGCAAGAAGTAATACATTTATCAAATGCTAAAAATTACATCTGTCATTGTATGACTTGCCTGATTGTCCTTGGACCTTTTATGGTCCTCACAGGTGAAATGATAATGACTCCTTTAACCTTATTTATGTTTCTGACTCCTGTCACGTCAGTACTTTGCTTTCCCTAGCAAGACACTGTTTGACTGGGACTGCCAAAAAGCCACACTGGAGAAATCAAAATCTTTATTTTTTAAAAATAAAAATACATTATTTAGATAAATAATTCTTTCAAAGTTTTGCTTTCCTAACAACTAGGGAGCACAAGAGCATTATCCCTGTTTATCCAGTTGGATTCTTCCATGTTAGTTGTGTACCTACGTATTATTGAGTGTACCATTAATAACATTATTCAGTCATTTTTGAAAATTATATTAATCTTTAAAAGGGTTTTTTTTGTGCAGATTTGCAGAACTAAAACATTTTGAGTACTGGGACTCCTTTGCACCACTGTAAGATGACTTCCATAGGAAGCAAAGAGAAGAAATCAGACTTCCTACCATTTTAAAAGAACATCATGTTTTTCTGAGACTCTTTTAGAAGGCACCAGGACAGAAAATTTTGTTATAGTTCTTGCTTGCAACATTTCTTGTAGATTCAAAGCTAGTGTATAAAAGAGCACATTTGTGTTTTCTTGTAGGTCTCACCATACAGCCTGTGAGCAAGGACAGTTCAGGAAGCAAAATGTGATTGTCATTCTTGCTGCTAGGTAGTACAGCAACATCTGTACATCTGTAGGGGGCATGTCCTGGTCTAGGTTTACTTCGTGGGGCTTTACAGTAATGCAGAGAGTGTTGTCTGAAAACATGCTTAGTTGACGTAAAAATAAAACCCTTATAATTGCCATTTTCTAAGAAAGTACTGATAGAAATACAGAGAACAGGAAGCCTTGAGTATGCTTGATTGTTAGGTTCTCTGCATGTTTTCTTCCTTGAAACAGAGATCTGCCCTTTCAAAGAAACACAGTTCAAAATGGCAATGTTTTAGTTTGCTGATTCTTTGAGCAACATTTTTCTGACACGCTCTTGGACTGTTTGTGTATCAGATGTAATTCTTGTATTGAGATAAAATGATAATCATCAAGGATTCTTTACTGCTTTTGGAAATTAAGTATTTTGAACCTAATTTTCCTATCCAGTTGAGGCACTAGTAGGCAATGAGCTCAGGGCTGAGGCAGCAATAGGTCTAGGTCACTGTGCCATTTTTAGTGGATCTTCTGCAATTCCCAAAATTTCAGGAGGTCAGGGAAGTTTCTGAGACAGGGTGAGCTAAATGATAATTTTTCACCTGCAATAAAATCCCTATGCAAAGCTATATTCAGAGATCGTGTGGTTGGTGACACACATACATATATATGTATATACAAACACAGACACAACATAATATTTCTTGAGATGTAGAGTTTGAAGTGTTGTGATTGTTTTTAAGATCTCATGTTCATCACAAAAATTATTAGTAATTGAATTTTCCACCTCAAAGAAGGAAGAAAGGCTGTGGTCTCTATGGTTCATTGTCTCAACTAAACATGAACAAGAGATATGAACGAGGGAAGAAAGGAACCTGAGTTGGGATCAGAGAAGATAGGAAATTGGAAAGAGTTCCTAACATGCAGCAGAAGGGTTGTATAGACCGTATAGGCTTCTTCAAATTAACTGAAACACTGAAACAACCATGGACCAACTTCAGTGTCAGATTTCAGTCTAAAATTGCATTGTCTTGTTCTTCCTTTGCAACTCCATTTTCAAGTTTGTGATCAATAAACCCTTTAGAAACCCTTATTAGAAAATCCTGCTTTCATTCTTAAACTTGTGTCTTACATAAAACTCAAGGAACTGGAAGGGCACATAGGTAACTTCTCCTTCTGGAATAGTCTCTGCTGACAACCTCAGAGACAATTTTGGAAATCCTCAGGAACAGAGATGTTTCCCATCCTGCTTCAACAATACCATTGTGAGGTGGCATTACTGAGGTTAGTCATAGCAAGAAGCCTCCCATCCAGCCCTGCTGGCATGAATCCGTTCCAGCAAGAAACAGATGATAGAGACAATAAAAACTGTTCAAAAGGAAAAACCTGAAACCCTGTTATTTACTGATCAAGACATTACTGAGCCAGTAGAACATCTCCAGGAAAGCGAAAGAAAGGTGTTGGGAATTTGAGGATAGCCAATGACAGGCCTAATTAACATAAAGGAAACCCTTCTTATTCACAAGGAGGTTTTGTTTCCCATTAAAACTTGCAAACAAGATGAAGCTAGTTCTCCTACCCATTTTTTAAGGGGGAAAAAAAAGAAAAAAAGAAAGGCAGCAACATGAGGGCAAGACTGCCCAGCTACATCAGCAATTCTGTCTGGTAAATGGAAGTGAGGGAAGCTCCAAAGTGAGAGAAGTCTGCCAGGGACAATATGCAGTTGGTAGGTGATCAGATTTGAGTATAGCTCCTCACCTTGGCAGCAGTGGCAACACTAAATTGCCCACACAAGGATGAGGACTGGCTGACTGAAGGCAGAGTGAGGCTGAAAAGTTGTGGTGTACTTGGTGTGTTCGGACGCACCGAAGTACTGGAGAATAGCAACTGGGGCTATGATGCTCTTTCTCTAGCAATAGCTGTTGTGCCATAAGGAATTGAAGAATATGGAAACTGGAAGCTTGGTCCTGGTCTCTCCTAGTATTACCATGGGTGGGCTTCTATCTACCCTGCCAGTGTCTCACCTCAGGCTGCCAGCTGTTCCTGCTGTCAGGGCTAACCATGTACTCAGCTTGGTGCAGTAGCTTAGCTGGAGGTCCGGTATTGAAGACCAAGAATTAAAGAACCTGCAAGTATATTCTTTCATGTATCTGAAGCCTTCAGACTCCCTAGCTTGGGCTGCTTTGCAAAGCAAAACTGTTTCAACTTACAAGCACTCCTGACTTACTGAGAAGGCTGCAATGCAGTTGTACAAGCTCAGCTTTTCCCCTGCTTCACGAGTCACATGAATTTTAACTAGAAGAGCCAGAGCCACTGAGACCTCACACACCAAAAGTGTTCTTCAGGTGCTAAACCTGCTCAAACCCAGAGGAGCTGAAACCTGCTGCCTGCGTCGGGCAGCCGGCGGGTTCCGCGGTGGCCGTGTCCGAGAAACGCATCTGAGGCGTGGGGACACGGGGGACACACGCGGGGTGGGGAGGGAGAAGGAAAACATCGTGCCTGAGGCTCGGTGCCAAGTTTCGCTTTTGCGAGAACGGAAAACGAAACGGAGCGGTTCCCCGTGCTCCGGCACGGCGGGGCGGGACGGGGAGGCTCTCACCGCGCTCTTAAATGCCGAGCGCCGGGCACCTCGCTGCAGACTGCGAGCCGAGCCGGGTCGGATTGAACCGAACCGAGCCCAGCCGAACCGAACCCAACCGAAGCAACTCCGGTCGAAGTGTGTCCAAGAGACTCCAAGTGAATCGCAGCGCATGCCGCCGGGTCCAAGCCGAGCCGAGTTGAGCCTAGCCATGCACCTGGACATGCTGGGCCGGCTGCTCTGCGTAGCACGGGCGGTGCTGGCGGCGCTGCGGGGGCGGCTGGGAGCGTTGTGCTGGAGCCTGACTCCCTTTTCCCTGTCCCTGCCCTTGTCCGGCTGGCGGCGGGACTCACCCCCACGGCGGGAGCGAGAGCAGGAGTGGGACGAAGCGTCCCCGACGCCCACCAGTGTCAACTACCACTTCACTCGGCAGTGCAACTACAAGTGCGGCTTCTGCTTCCACACTGCCAAGACCTCCTTCGTGCTGCCCCTGGAGGAGGCCAAGCGGGGGCTGGCGATGCTCAAGGAGGCGGGTGAGTCCGGGGGAGGGGACGCCGGTGGGAACAGGGGAGCGGAGACCCCGCAAGAGCAAGTGCCGTCGAAAATGTTATCTCGGGAACGTCCCTGTACCTTTCCATGGTGCTGCTGTGAGGCACTGATAGCATGGGGAAGGAGCAGGTGATGGGCAGCAGAGGTTCATCATCTTTCTTTCGTCCTTCTCTAGGAATGGAGAAAATAAATTTCTCGGGAGGAGAACCGTTTCTTCAGGACAGAGGCGAATTTGTAGGCAAACTGGTCCAATTTTGCAAGCAGGAGTTGGAGCTCCCAAGTGTCAGCATTGTCAGCAATGGCAGCCTGATCAGAGAGCGGTGGTTCAAGAAGTATGGTAAGGAGGAACTGCTGGGCACGGCAACACTGGCTGGGTTGGGGGGCCTTTGCGGGGCAGCCTCACCCACAGATGGATTTGGGGGCAAATGGGAGATGTTTTTTTAGTGGTTCACTTATAGTAAATGCAAACCAAATGTAAATACCAGTGAATCAGCATTGATTATATTTTGTGAGCATAGGCATTATACTAAAAGCCTCTTTGGTATAATAAAATCTATAATCTATAATAATAATATCTAAAAACAATAGTTCAGCCTGTCTCCATAATGCTGGAGAGAGACACACTCAAACCATGTGTTTTGACACTGCTGTTGCTGTGGCTTTTGCGGTTGATGGGATGACTCTACAGAACTGTATTTACATGGCACTTCATGACAGATGACAAGGAAGTGAAAGTAGGCAGATTCCTGACAGCTTTTAGCTGAGGGACTAGATATTAATCAATTTTTAAAACTTGTTTTCAGGTGAATATTTAGATATTCTGGCAATTTCATGTGATAGTTTTGATGAGGATGTCAACATTTTAATTGGCCGTGGTCAAGGAAAGAAGAACCACGTGGAAAATCTGCACAAACTGAGACAGTGGTGCCGAGAATATGCTGTTGCTTTCAAAATAAATTCAGTGATCAACAGATTTAATGTTGAGGAAGATATGAATGAGCAGATCAAGGCACTCAACCCTGTGCGCTGGAAGGTAAGAAAGTAGTGTATGCCATAGGTTTCTTGTTCAAAGAAAAGTAATAATGAGGTTTTGGAGTTGTCTGAATGTCTAATCACCTCAGTCGGATCTCCAGCTCCAGCTTGGGCTGGTGTTACGGGCCTTCTTGTCAGTGTTGCATGGTGTTGAGATGGGTTCTGTCTCATTCTGCACTTGAAGGGAGCCTAGTATGTCAAGAATCTTTTTTTGTTGTGATATGTACAGAAAATTACTATTTTAGTGTATGTAGATATAGGCATTTTATTATATTAAAATTAATTAGAAGGTCTTTATGATTTGAAAATGTGTCACGGTATAGAGAAAATTAAAAATCAGTATACAATGATACATTAGAGTCAATATATTGTTAGCAAGTTTTGTGTACATTAATGTTCTGTTATAGAGTATTAGCAGTTAATGTACATACATTTTTTTTTTACTAAAAGTGCATTAAATACATTATATTATCAGTTTGAAAATGGGTAGAGGTAATGCGACATAAATATGGGAGAACTTGTGGAATAATTTTTCATTATTTGCTTCATGGAAATTATTATACACACAGAAGTTCTCTGAAAAAAACCGAACCCAAACACTTTAAGTGAAATCTTGGTCCTAGTAAAGGATAGTAATGAAAATGATAATTTAGAACATTTAGAACTCTGTAATGGTTAATTTGCTAAAAATAAATCTGCACCACGCCCTTTGTGCAGCATTCAGTTATCACAATTTGTGTCAGTGTGGCCCCCCCGACAGAAAAATTAAGACATTGCTACTGAGACAAATGAAGGTTTTTGTCATGGGGACAGTCTCTTATCATCAAGGCAAGTGAAAATATAAAATCTTAACCAGGTGCCTTTTGTTTTCAGGTATTCCAGTGCCTGCTCATCGAAGGAGAAAACAGTGGTGAGGATGCCCTGAGAGAGGCAGAAAAATTTGTTATTAGCGATGAAGACTTTGAACGATTCCTGGATCGCCACAAAGATGTTTCCTGTTTGGTACCTGAATCTAATCAGAAGGTAAAAATTAAACTATCCTTCTGTAACTTTATTTTCAAATAGCATTGGACAATTGGAAAGGAATTAGAAACTTTCATGGCAATTAGTAGTTTCCCTATAAGTAGTGGCTTAGAAGAGGTACAGGACAACTTTATCAGCAGCTTGTTTTGTTATGGTAGAAGCCAAGTTTTTTAATTTTCTTTAAGGCTTTCTATTGACCATGAAGTTATTAGCAGAAAAGTAAAACCCCATTGACCCAAATCCTGTGGAAACCAGTGGGAGTACCTTTCCCCACCACAGCACCTGAAAAAGTTCAAAGTTAATAAAAACACACTTTATACTCTAAGCATAGTTTCCTTATAGAGATTCCCCAGCTTATATGATCACAACATTTGTTTTAAAAATGGCATAATCATTCCAGCATGCAAAACTGTAAGTTCTACTGCTGCAGAAATTAATAGAAAACTCGGATATTATTTAAAACACCTTTATCGGGTTGGGCACCCACATTTCAGTTAGGCACTGGAGAGGTCATATTTCAAGAATAACTACTTTATTCATACATTAAGTTATTCTAGTACTTCTGTCATTTATTTCTATAAATTTGATCCAAGCTCGCTGAAATAGTGGTGATACAGTAACTGTTTTAAAGATTTGTATCTGACTTTGAATAGTTGTTTGTATTGTCTTTCATTTTTCACTAGAATGGAATTTTAATTTGTATATTAATTTCAGGTTTTTTTCCTTTGATCTATTACAGATGAGGGATTCATACCTCATTCTGGATGAATATGTAAGTGTTCGTTTGATACTTAGTAATTGTATGCTAATATATGTATGTATCAACAGTGATAACCAATTCAATTTACTATGCATTCTGTAAAACAATTTTACCATGTAGTACAAGGAATAGATGTGATTTATTCCCACCAGACATAGTAAGAACTTTAATACAGTATGAGCTGAGGAGAACTTGCAATCAGGTTGCATGCATAATGATTGCATCACAAATTTAAAGTGTAGATGTCTATTTCTGGAGGACATCTTTGCTTTCATTCTTCAACTTAAAAATACAGAACTTCAACTTAAAAATACAGAAAGTTAAGTTTCAAAGTGCCCACTTAGTTTATGTGTAACTGAAGAGCCAGTCTTCAGGAATTATGGTATTGCTTTGTTCCTGCTAAGGTATACCATGTGTCTAACCATGAGCTTCTGAGCCTTCTAAGGACTAGAGTGAAACTCTTCATGCACTTACACAGGCTTTTGTGGGATTGCAGTGCAACTTGTTTAATCCTGTGGGAAACTTAAGTTTTTGCAAATTAACTTTTTAATGTGTTATCTATTGATGTTCCAGATGCGTTTTCTAAACTGTAGAAATGGACGGAAAGAGCCTTCCAAGTCTATCCTAGATGTTGGTGTGGAAGCAGCTATAAAATTCAGTGGATTTGATGAGATGATGTTCCTAACAAGAGGAGGAAAGTATGTGTGGAGTAAAGCCGATATGAAACTAGACTGGTAACTCCACAGACTGAGCTAGGGCAGTGCATTATGTAAAGAAAATGTGTGTGTATATTATGAGTGTATACATGTATCTAATGCTTTTAAATACACTTGGTATATTATACAGACTGATGTTCAGTACAACTCTGTATGTGAATATGTTACATGTTTTTTAAATGCAGATGATGTACTTTTATTTTATTGAGCATGACTTTCAGAGCTTTCATATGAACAGATCTCTGAAATAAACTTTCTAATCCATTTTATGAAGGACTTAAGGGCAAACTGTTAACATAATGTCATGCAGAAAATGTTTTTAAAATACTACATGAGTGTGCATGACAGATAAATGAAACCCTACCCCAATCTCTACTTCATTCCAAACAACTGTAAAGATAGAGAAGTGAAAACTCTTATCAGGGAATGCATTCTGCCTGTTTCTCCGGGAAAGGTGGATTGCAGTTCCTCGGTAGATCACAAGAGGGCCAGCTGGCAGGCCACTGACAGCACCATCTGCCTTTTTCAGGGGTGATAGAGGGTCACAATATAGGAATCGTTATCTGTAATAACATATTTAAAAGGAAATCAAGACAAAAAACTTGGCCATTCTCATTTTTTAAGACTTAAGTGTAAAAGTATCTGGTTTTGTTCTCCCTCTCCTCCATATACACACATTTGCGAAAATGTTGGGGGATGTAAGGTGCTGTAAAAACATATTTTTGGTCATGAAAAAATATTGTATTTGTCCATTCTAAAACCTAGAAATATGTTCTACCTAATGATAAACAACTTCTTATTTCACATTGGCAATGGCCTTAGTTCTAACTAACATTTACAGTGAGAATGTTTGCATTTTATTAATTCCTCCATTTTCCTTCTCTCTGCAAATACTGATTTATTATTTTTAACTTTTTTTCTCTCTGATGAGGATTCCTTCTCAATTAATACTATGTAGCACAACCTAACATGAATCTTCTGTTGCATAGTGGCTTTTTATTTTGTTAAGCCATGGAATTACAAACAGAAAAGTTCATATATCATGTAACCTTGCTTTAAAGGTTGCTTGGTTTAGTAATTAATTATCTTGCTAGTTGCAAACCTGCAGATATTAAATGAAATTAATTGGGTTTTGTGGTAGCTGGCTTTGATTAAGAGTTTGCAGTATCAATATAAAATAAAGAAAAAAAAAGAAAAAACCAAAAATAATCTAATATACTACCCTCATTCTTGGGTTTCTGGCAATTGTTATGGCTTTATAATTGCAGTTTTTCAAATTTAACTAGTCCCATCCTCCTTCTGTTTGAAGGGAATGGGGATAAGCATTGCAGAGAGCAGAAGTGAGCTGGCACTACTCATTCATCCTGTCCGTTGAATGTCTGGACTGTCTCACACTTCTAAATATTTGCAGCAGCTGGGAATCAGCATGCATTAAATGTATCACATACAGAAAATGACACCTTTTTTCCTTTTTTTTTGGTAATGTTAGTTGATTTTTTTTTGAGAGAAATATTTTACATTCACCTAATGCATCTTCAAAGTTGAAGGGAAAAGCGCCTAAGTAGGTAGGATCTGCTATTCTGTGCACCTCCAAATACACTGTGAAAATGTTTCCATTTATAATTCCTTCAGTTTCTATTTTAGTTATCCTAACTGTAAGTATACTTAGTGGTGCTCTTTTGAATCTACGTATTTTGCATTTTGCAATCACAACACTTCCTAGACACATTTTAGTCTTTTTTTTTTCTCTTGTACTAATATGAAGTGGCATTTAAAATGTGACCGACGCACATCAACCCCACAGTCTTTTGGCAGCTGTTTCACTGACCTCAGTTGGAGTTCTGTCTGAGTAGCAACTACGGACAGTGCAAATCTATGTAACTGGGGTTTGACTTCCTCTGCATTCCCGCTTCTCAAATGTTACATCTAGCTTCTTCCTCAGCACCTACACTGCATGATAGAAAAGGCGCATTTTCCTTTGCTGCTGGCTCAGTCCCAGCATGGCGAAAGATTCAGTACATCAAAGTACCAGTAAATCTACCAGCTTGCAGCTTCTGCAGGAAATGCCAGCTGTAGCACAGCACGCAGATGCGAGGTACACAAACTCCCCTTCAGACTCAAAAATTCTGCGATTCTTTGCTTTGCATCTTACCCTGTAAATGGTTATTCCTTTGCTTCCTCTGTGCCTAAAGAGGTAGCTGCAGGAGAGACAAAATGGAGCTGAAAATGTCAAAATCCAGTAAATCATGTAAAGACATTGAAGATGGCTTTTATCAGAACATTCTAAGTTCTTATCTTCTTAAAAGGGTTAAGGATTTTATATCACCTCTTGCTCCCATACATAATTAAGAAAAAGGTTTCTGCTCTGTGTGATACTCTTTTTCAAAGGAAATACCAGTTGTGTACATTCGAAATGAAGAATCTGACATTACACAGTTCAACTGAAAGTGATTTAAGTTGACAAATAACTATTGGTATTTTTATATGCAAAATTCATTGTTATGTAAAACATTTTTTTTTCCTACAGCTTGATTAATCTAGGTTTTTTTTGGACAATTTAATTTATAAACACAGTTCATATTGGACCAAAAATGGACTTTAGGCTTTCATTATGTAGTTGGGCCTAAATTTCAGCACAGGACTAGAAAAACAAAACTCAATTCAATAAGGCTACTCCCAGGCTTAGCAATTACAGGTACATCTTGACCCTGAAGAGTCAGGATTTAAATTTAAGTCTTGTAAACACAGATATGCTCAATTGTATTTTCATGTGCAATCTCATAGTGTTGCAGCTAAGGACTTACTTAAGATGCTTAATTGGGAAGGAATTGACAGTGTAGTGCAATAGTGTACTAGCATTACAGAGCTGTTCCTATTCGTAAAAAATTTGCAGAGAATGAGTGTTTGGGGAACTAACTTCTAATAAAATTATGACTATTCCTTGGGTAATGAGTAAAATTGTCACTTAAGATGCACTTTAGGATGCCCTCTTTTTAAGTGAGAAGGATGCTGATGTATTTGAATGTTCCAAAAGATGAATTTTGTAATGATGCTGTCAAATAATTAGCACTAAGTATTACACGAGTATGTTGCACATTTCAATAAATGTTTCTATTTTCTTAATTTTGGTTGTTTTTGTTTTTTTTTTTTTTTTTTTTTATTTTATTTTATTTCTGTAATATAACCCGTACTCGCAGAATGTACGTCTGCATTCATGAGATCTGTAATTCAGGATGCAGTCCGTATTTAGCAGGGGGGCCGCTTGCACAGTGCCAAGGACAGCATCTAGGCTGAAATGGAGGACAATAGTGGTGATTTTCCTTGTGATGAAAGGCGTTTGTTACAAGCCTGAGTGGAGTGGGCTGTGCTGGGAAAAAGACAGTTCAAATACCTTGTGCTATTTGGATGACAGCCGCTACGAAAGACACAGCCACCCATAAATATCTGGGGACAAAAAAAAAGATTATCTTCTCTCATGGTAAATAAGAGAGAAAAGCCAGTCTATTTAGAAGACCGAAGACAAGCAGCTTCTCAAGCTCATCTCCCCTCTTGAGGCTCAGTGCAAATTCTGGTACTAGACAACCCGAAATCGAGCTTTTCATAGTATTTTGGCCGGGTGTGAGGGGAGGCTTGGTCTTTTGCCCCTCCCTTTGCCTTTTTTTTTTTTGTTCCCTGCATATTGAGGTGGGGTGAGGGTGCCCAGGAGAGGCGCCGCAGCGAGATGCTGTGTTTGTGTCACCCCCCGGGGCTGCTGTTTTGTGAGGGTGTCACTCCCGGGGCTGCTGTGCTCTGCGTGTGTGTCGTACCTGGGGCTGGTGTGTTTTGCGTGTGTGTCACCCCCGAGGCCGCTGTCCTCTGTGTGTGTCACCCCCGGGGTTGCTACTGGGCTCTGTCATCCCCGCCGCGGCCCGGGCGACGGC
>VZRE01013746.1:0-164074 GCA_013396775.1 Cephalopterus ornatus | reverse complement strand
CTCCCCGCGGCGGGGGTGCTGCAGGGAGCCGGCGGCGTTATCCCGCTGCCCTCCCGGCTGCCGAGGCCCTGGGCAGTGTGTGGGGAGCGGTGCCTGGCCGCGGGCAGGGCGCGGCGGAGCGCTGCGGCGGGGTCGCAGTGACAGCGGCTCCGCGGAGCCCCGTGTGCTCTTCCCGCTGGTTTCCGTAAAGGAGCTGAAGCGTCTCGGAAGAGCCCCGCGCCCTGGAGTGCGGTGGGCGCTCCTGGGGGGAGCGGGAAATTAAGTATAGGGGTGTGTGAAGTGCCGTGCCCTGCCGGTGTTCTTGGACACAAGCGAGCTGTGCGGCGTGGGGAGAAATTGGTTCGTTTGGGTTTCAGGGATGGAAAAAGTAGGAGTAAGGCTCGCTTTTTACTTCTCTCGCTGAGCTGAGGAGATGTTATCGTTGACTTTTTTGAGGTGTTGGAAGTAACCATAGGTACGATAACGAGGTTGCCTCCCACTCCCTGGATCGCCAATTCTCTTTTAAATCAAGGGTATATTATTCCTGAAAAGTTCATGCCCTGCATCATGTGTTTACGGCTTCTATAGATCCGGAACAGGGAGTGTCAACGGGGCAAGCTGATGGAAGAAGATAGGAGCTGTTTGTATTTTCGCTGTATTCTTGGAAGTACTGTCGCTTCTGCACTGGAACATAATATTCCCTGTTCTGCAACAGGCATAAATGATGATTTATAAATAGATCCATTTGTTTATATTGTTCCCCGTGTAGCCAAACAACTGTTTACATTGTGAAATGGCTTGCTTCATTTCACATTAGCTTATCAGTGCTGACCTAGGAGTGGCTACAGCTAAAGCTGCTTGTTCTTGGGCAGAGTGCTACCGGAGAGATTACATCAGTAGTTTAAACTTCTGGTGGCCTGGCCTGATGTGTGCTTCTTTGACAAGCATCAGATGTAGTGAAGGGGTGGTCTGCGGTTGGGGGGGAGGGTGTGTGGGCTTTTGGTGTCCTGAAGGGCAGATTTGTGCCTTTACAGAAAATGCTTTGATTGTACTTAGAAGGAACTTCATAGTGTAGCAGAACTTAAATTGCTTTTTCCTAGTATTGAGGCATCAGTCAAAGTGACCTAATTGAAGTTTGTTAAATACCCAACAGAAACAAGATCAAGTGAGAAGAATGGTGGTGGGAGAGAGAAATAATTCCTTTTGAAAAAGAAAAAAGATAGAATTTCCCCCACCCTCGGAAAGAAGTTTTGTTTCTTTATTCCCCTCCCCCTTTTCCCTGGCCATCATGTCTCATTATCCTCTTGAGCAATCTGTGTATTATGAGGGGAGGGAAACCGTCTGTGATTGCAATACTAGTACAATGATAAGTGTTTCAATTTGATAAAACTCCTTTGAGCCATTCTTTATGTGAAACACAGTTAACTTCTAAATCTCCCTGATTCATATTGTAGGAGCTGCCAGATAAAATCATGTATTTACTGTCTGCAGTTATTGTAGATTTTTGCCCTTGAATCACAGTATTATGTTATCTTCACTTACTGTCTGAATTTTGCTTATGTTCGTATTTTAAGGCAATAATTTGTTGAGGGAAAAAAAGACTATATTTGCTTAACTCCTCTTGTTTCTAATGTGTTGCTCTTGTTTTTTCCTCCCCGTTTTATATTCCAAGTCTTTGTCACATTTCATGTGAGGTTTTTTAATAACTTCTTACAGCTTTTCTTTTAGTTAAGCCAAAGGACAAGGCTGCTGTCTTAAACATGAGTTTTGGCTGCAGTGTCATAGAGTGGGTATGAATGGCTTCAGTGTATCTGCTGTATTTACAAGTATGCTCTCATAGGCTGGCAGAAAACTCGTGTTTGCCCTCCCAGTGCTGATTCAGGGAAAAATAATAGCTCTGATCATCCCACAGCTTCGTCTACAAATGTAGACCTTTTCTCTCCTAGGGACCTGATGCAGCAGGGGAGTTGGAACCTGTTACATTGATTGCCGTGCTTCCTGTGCAGTAGTATCAATAGTTACACCTTGAGTTAGTGGTCTATGGTTTGATTAGAAGCCTTTTTATATCCTGAGTTACAAAAAGGAAACTGAAAACAATTACAAACTAATCCACTGCTCTGTTTCAATGGTTTAGCGATTCTGCCAAGTCTTAGGCTGCAGTCAGCTGTTCTTACTATAAGGCAGGATCCTTTTCTGTTTTGCTTTGCAGAAATGAGCTCATAAAATTCATCTTTCCCTGACCTTTTGAAGGAGATCAGACAAAAAGATCATAATGGTAGTGTCTGTTTTCCAGTTCTGATGGCTGGGAGGAGCTGTTGAAAATACACTTGCTCCTCTGGCTGTCTGCTGCAAAGTCAGAGGAATGTTTTTTTTGTACTTCCTAATCATGGTATCAGAAATGCTTATAGTTTTTCTGCATATGCAGTCAGCAAATTCTGGAGCTGACAGTGCTAATACAAAATGGGTTTTTAAATAGCTTGATTGTTTGATGGGCCATTTATAGTGGTGACACTCTAAGTGTCCTTTCTCAGAAAGTCTGAAGAAAATGAGGAACAGAGTAAGTGAACCAATGTCTGATAACTTTATTTACTATGATGAAAAAAAAATTCCCATCAGATGGTTCTAGGCTTGGCATGACAATGTTATTGCCTTCTTATGGGATCATTTCATCTTTTCATTCACAGAATAGCGAGTGGTAGGTTTTTGCATTAAAGTACCTTGCTGTTATCCTACAGGTATCACTATGACAGTTTAATACAACTACTTCCTGTTTATATTGAATGGAAGTGGCTTCTGATTGAAGAAATGCACTAAGGCTTACTTAATATAACCTTTTCCTTCTTTATGATATCCAAAGGATTGTCTGAAATACTTGGGAGTGATGATGGGTCTTTCAGGTTGTCTGAAAAATAAGATTCTAATTTACCAGGTTCAGGCACAATTTTTTCACTACATACAAACATTTAGCTTTGTTTGCACTGATCACTGCTTTGCTTGTGAGCGGCTAGATTCCATGGTTTTGGAGTCTTTATATTTATTCTCGAGTTTCACTTGGAAATTTTGATGACTATTCTGTTTTTGCTGGAGTATTGGGGTTATTTCCTGTTGTCATAAAACTCCGCTACAGACTACAGGCTATGAAAGCTATTGCTGTGGTTCTTGGAGACAGTTTTTAGCTGAACTGCCTTAGTCTCATCTCCAGTCTCTAATAAACAGGTCAGATACATCATAAGAATTGTATAATACCTGGCAACTGTTGTACATTCAGCCCTTGTGGAGGGCTGTTAGCTAGTGAGGAATATGAAGATGAAATTAGGAAGTTATACTAAGGCCAAAATTCAATATTGGCCCACCATAATGTGGTAGATGATCAGCCTCTTCCTATTCTTATTATTTCTTCTATTGCTGTTTAGTAGTCAATTTACTTCATGTTTGATTGCTGGTAAGACTCTATGCAGATTTCATAATCTCACAGATATTTATTTGCTTTTATATATATATTTAAAACTTATGCTATATAAGACACATTGTTATATAATGTTTTATATATATAAAACCAAATATTTTTTACTCCTGAATTTCTCTAAACAGCATCTAATAGGGGACAGATCTGGCAGAATTATCAAAAGTGATTGCATTCTGTCCCACTCACCCTGAACACTTCCAATGGTGGAGGGTTGGACTAGATGATCTTTAAAGGTCCTCTTCTAACTCAAAACATTCTGTGAGGAACCTGGGACTATTTCACTTTTCTGGTATTTAAGAGGGTCTTTCTGATGGATCAGGCTTTCTGTTCTTACCATAGGTGTGACTGGTAGTTGGCTGCTGAAGCTACACATGCAGCATGATCCCAGAGTAACTCAGGGTGCTGGATCTGCCATGGTCCTGGGCCTGCAGTACAGACACATGCTCTTGCTTGAAGGACTTGGGAAGTGCCCAGATGTTGCTAGTTCCTATGGAGTGTTACAGGCCCTCCCAGGAGGATTTCACACAGGGCTGTCTCCCTGCATTGACCACACAGGGTAGCTGTGATGGTGTGGGTGAGCAGAGCCTGTTCCTTGCCTAAATGCTGCCTCCCTAGGGTGACAGGAAGGGTCTTGCTATATTGCTTAAAGCAACTGTATTTTTCTGGGCCTGATGCTTTATACAACGTTTGTCCTCTTAGGAGGAACATGAATGTTATTAAACTCTGATTTTCCTTCGATTGCTGCTTAAGGAAACAGTTTTCCCCTTCATCTCTCTATACCTGTATTAAGAAATACATCCGTCCAGACAGAATGAGAGCGATGCTCTGTGACTTGTGCAGTCAGGCTTATGTCTCCAGCACAGTCACTGCAAATTCAAGACCAAGCTATTTGCAGTCAGTGTATGTATATTTTTAGCCTGGTTTTCTGAGAAAATAGATTGCATGCAACTCTTTCTGGGAATGTCTTACTTTCACTCTTGCTCTTGTCTTCTAAATCTTTTGAGCCATTCCAGTTGCATTTTTGAGAGGGTAGAAGCTTATCTCCAATAAACCTACAGTTTTCTGGCAGTAGGTAGCCTCAGCAGATGGAAAGATGCCTGCTGAAGGACAGACTGAAGTCTGAGCTCTTCCTACAAATTTGACACACATTCCTAGGAAACTGGATTTTACTGGCTCAGTTGCTTACAATTCAACTTACATTGTGCTCCTATTTTTTTGACATTGTCTCAAATTAGACTGTTACTTCCTTTTTGGCTATTTTTACAGCAGTTCTGAATATGGAAGAAGAGCAAGTGTTTAGTCTTTAGCCCCAAGTAGCTTTATAATGTGGCAAAAAGTGCAAGATGAGAAAGGAAAGGTTCTTTGGTTTTTTAAACATTTTATTACTGTTCTTCATATGTGTTCTACTTATGCAAATTCTTATTTTAAAATAGTTATTTTAACTCTCTTATTAATTTTGCCTTGTAGTAGCAGTTTTTTTAGGCACCCAGAAACTTTTAGGATTCTTAAAGTTGTATTGTATGAAGACTGTTCCCCCAATGGAACATAACTTGATAGGACACAAACTGAAACAGTTTAGTCTTATTTCTGTATTTCTCCTCAGTATTTGTTTTGTGTAAACAGACCCTGTGTGACCGTTTCAGTTAGCTGATCACTTTTGCACTCTACTATCTGTTGAATACATCTTACGATCTTTTGTCTTGTCATGCTGACTTGATTAATGTTGGACCATCATTTTCCTTCATGAATAATGTATTTCTTGTCGTGCAGTTGGAGCTTAGAGGAGAAAACACGTACACCTACTTTCTTTAGATTAATTATACATTACTTTTTCCTTTGTGTACTGTCCTTACTTTTGTGGAAAAAGTGCTGACCAAAGGTTCATGATGAGGATGTGGAAGGTGTCTTAGATTTGTGGAAAGGCAGATCATATTTAAATTTAAAAAACCCAAATCATACCTTTTAATAAAGCTTTTCAGTTTTTTGTTTGTCCTTTTGATATTTATTGACATCTTAGATTTTGAAATGTTTGTAGGTGACATTTCTCTCTACTTTAAATTACTATGTTATGCTTGTGTCAGTTACTCTTCCTAGTTGTGTATGTGTGTCTTGCTGTCTAGCAAAGATGTAGTGGCAACATTCACTAGGCCTCATTAGCTGTAGCTGGAAAGCTGCGAGAGGCAGGAGAACCACGATCACAGCTGCAGGATGCACGTGCCAGCTCAAGTGAGCCATTGGTGCCCATTGCATCTTAAAGTTTGGTCTTAGCTGATGCTCAGGACCGGATTTGGAACCTGCTGGGCTCTGGCTTGCACCCAAGACCAAGGTGAGGTCATAAGCTTTGTGTCTCAGAAGTTGCAGGTAAAACAAACCAGTCAGATCTTCCTCTGTGTACAGATAGTTAAGCTTATCTTATCTGGAGCTCTGATTGTAAGCAGTTAAAAACCTTCGAAGTTTGTGGACATTCATCCATTCTTACTCACCTGCAGGGTGTAAGTTTATCTCAAGGCTACAAGCTTGTTTGTTTGTCTTTATCTTGTGATGTGACAGCCCCCGGCCTTGGGAAAGGTTACTCTAGGAACGTTGGTGCCATGTGGAGCTTGCACTAAGCAGTGCTGCTGACCCTGGCACCTCTCCATGCTGTTGTTGGCTCCCTGTGTGTGTTCAGTTGTGCCCTGTACTTTGGATCCTTTTGGCTCTGAGGGAGCTATTCTCTACAGTGAGTTCATCCTTCTCTCTACTATAGTTTCTCACATCCACTGCTTGTTGGAGCAGACACTGCTGCTGTCACTGGGCATCAGCTATGGCTGTGTTCAGAATATGTCACCTCCTGTTTATCTCCTTTCTTCCCTGATGTGGTGTCCCACTAGCACAGCACCACTAGCTGCTTACTTTGCATGGATTTATGTCTGAAAATCCATTCTCAAATGTTTGACCTCTGACTGTTATTGAGCATGAAACATAATAGTTCTTAGTGGTTTTACTGTCTATCCCCTTCATTAGGAGGGTAATAACCCACTTCAGTCTTCTGTTCTTCTTTTGTTCCAGGTTGTCATTGTCTTAAAAAAAAATTTCACTTAAGAGGGAACAACAGGGTAATTCTGGCTTTGGTTCATGTTAGATATTTAGCCTAAAATCAAAGTATGACAAATTCATAGACGACTCATAAATCTAAAGAGTGTAATAGTCTTTTTAGCAAACTGTCAGTTCGTGCTAAATATTTGCATCAGTCACTTAACATTTCCATTAGCTCCTTAAAAAGCTGAAGTTCACAGGTTTGAAAGAAATCTAGTATTTTTGGCTGTGTTCCCTTGCTTTTCGATTTAGACTACTGCTGTGAAGCTTTTTTTATAGTTACAGGTAAATGTGTTTTCAGGGGCTGCTCTTTCTTGCAAAGTTCACTGTTTTATTCTCTTGACTGAAAGGTCTGCATGGGTTTTTTGGGGGGTTGGTTGGTTTTGGTTTTGTTTCTTGTAGTCCATGTAGTGGTCTCCAGACCAACATAGGCCTGTTGTTGTAACTTTCATTGATAGGAATTGGTTTAGGATGGAATGATTCAACATGGCTGCCAATATAAAGAACAGTCAAACCCATCGTGCCCCCTCATTGTGCTAATAATGGTGATGTACCATTTTGCTGGCAAGCAACGCTGCTGCCAGTGGCAGCTTCAAGAGACGATCAGTAGAAGGGCAGCAGGGTCAGTCAGGTTCTCTGCTTTTTCCCCTCTCACCTTAGTATCTTTTCTCATGCACCTTTATTTCTCACCCCATGAGACTGAACCATTCTTTTCATTGAAGTAACAGCATATTTTCAGTGTGGTATCAACCAGTTCCGATATTGAACTGTGGAAGAAGGGTAAAAATGTGCTATTTTTGGAGGGGGGAAAAAACCCCCAAAAAACACAAAACCCTCTGCAAAACAAAAGAGTTTTTGTGCTATCCTAGGCAGTGTTACTAAAATGATAACCTAGAGAGTACCAGGGTAAAACAATACGTGCAGGTTAGGACGTCCTATCAAAGTCACCTCAACTAGTGTGAAAATCCACTTTTCTAAATACCAAGAGAGCTTTCATATGATTCCCTTAACATGGGACTTATTCAGCCCTATGGGGTATGAAGCATTCACAGTATCTGGAGTTTTCCACAAAGAAGAAATTGGTCTCCTCAAAAAAAAAATATCTCTACAAAGAAACTTAAAACCAGTAGGCTTAAATGAAAGACGGTATGTATCTGAGCTCTTGTAATTGCTGAAAGGCTGCAGGAGGTTTGTACCTGACCATCAACAAATAGGTCTTCCTAGAAGTGTGTGGGAAATGCTCTTTATAGGAGCTGTAGACCTTGGTTTTAGAATTTCGTGTTACCTAAAGTCTGTCAGCTGTCCAGCTGTTACAGTGCTTGTGTGGGAGAAAATCAGAGGTTACTCAACTATATCCCACCCAGACATTCATCAGAGCTTTGATTATTTTCATTCAGTGAAAATATGCAGAACTATACTACCTGAAAATGGTAAATTCTGTAACAAGACAATAAATAATTTACAAGACTAATGTTTCTTTTTTATATGGACATCTTATTTTTCAATATATGCTTCAGGTAAAGGACATCATGTTTTGATGCATTTATTAAATGCTCAAGGTCTTCTGTGATTGCATCATTAGGTGCTTAGGGAGTCTAAGTGCCAAATTCACTTTGTCTTTAATTGAGGTGGCTTCTGGCATTTAAAACTATTATATATCTACAGTGATGGAAAGTCTACAGGGATCAGAAAAGATTCCCTCATTTAGTGGAGAAATTTTTTTTCTGAATATACTGTTTTCATATTTCTCTAAAACAAGTTGACTTTCATAATAATAATACAAAAAGCCTCTTCCAGTTTAATTTTTTTTCTTCCTACTCAGCAGCCATTCAGTATGTGGAAACAAGGAAATAAGGGTATTTTGAAATAGGGATACTCTACCTGAATTATTTCCAGTAATATAAAATTTTGACATTTCCTATGGATGTTAAGGAATATAGTGAAACTGTAAAAAAAAAAAATATGAGCTACTCAGAAAAGACTAATGTAAATACAGTGGTTTTCCTCTTGATGCGGTGTACTTTGGCAGATGTCATCTGTTCTGGGGAAGTACCATATATGCAAAGGATGTACATGCAAAGAGAGTGGCTTTCGAGCAGTCTGTCCCGAAATGAACAGGTGATGGCACATCTTAAAACTATTTGAACTCTTAATATGTGAAGGCTTGGTGTGCCTGTAAATGAATGAGCAGTGCTGTATGACAGAGAAGATAGGAGTTTTTCCAGAACCCTCTCAGAGGGTTGTCTGGTGTTAGCCATGGAGGCAGCCAGGCTGAATGGGCCTTTGGTGACTGTGGTGTTATAAATTGTAGCATTGCATGCCATGCTATAAAGCAGTACACAGAGAAGGGGCTGTGTGCCCTGTGTACAGAGCTGTATTTTCCTTCATGACAATTCCTATTTGCATCTTTCCAATCCTCTTTCACACACTGTCCCTGTGTTCTATGTGTGTGGGGGGGGTTGTTGGTTGGTTGAGTTGTTTTTGAGGCTACATGGGAAACTTGAGGCAGAAAACTGAAGATAAATTGTGGATCTAATTCCCTTTTCCATCCAAGAACTGTAGGCCTCTCTTAACTGACAGAGTGCCTTTGGTAAACGTGCTGATACAACATGATATATGTATTGACAGTCACTGTGTAACTCTGATCCAACAGACATAGGGAGGGTGTCCCCCAAAGTTCCAGGTATACAGGGAGCATATGCTTTGGGATAATGCCATTGTATCAATTTCTTCTTGCTTCCTGTTTTGCCTTTGTTTTGGCTCTGCAACTCAACTGCCAGTCACAGTGATCAAACCATTGCCAAGCAGTCTATCTGGCTCAGACTATGCAAAATGCAGTTGTAACTCTGTTTGCCTCTGTCCTGTGTTGCACAACCACTTCATAACCTGGAAGGAGTTGCCCCATGTGTTTCTCTTTATTCAATCTGTCTTCTGTGGGCTCAAATTTCAAGAGGGAATGTAGATGCTTCAGGACTGTAGGAATGTGAATGTAGGGTGTTTAAAATGAAAATTTCCTTTTTCTTTTCTTTCAACCAATTACTTTGTGTGTTTCAGTGTATCTGAGATGATCAGCAAGTTCTTTGGTCCCTTTCTGATTGACTGTCAAAATGAGGTCAGGTTAAATCTGTGTCAAATTCTAGGTCAGACGGAACCTTAGACTATTGTTTAGCTTAATTTCTCTCTAGTACTTAAAGTGAAAATAACTTTAAAAAATATTTGCAAATGGAGAAATTAAAAAATGGATTTATGTTCTCGTACACTTCTGAGGGATGGAAAGAAAAGTTGCAAAATATATGCTTGTTTTTTACGCCACTTCACCCTTCCATCCCAAATCATAGTCAAATTATTTTAATATTTTTTTTCAAGAAACTAGACTAGCCATGTGGAAAAGGCATTTTTTTTTCTACTCAGTTTTAATATTGTTCCTACTGGTATGATATGCCTACCCCTCCCTTTTTACAGAAATATGTAGAATATTTTGTCAACTTTACTGCATTTAGAATTCCTCTGGAAGGCTTAGGAAAGCTTGTCCAGTAAGATAAATATGAAGTGCTGATTTCATTATGTTAACAGTAGGTTTTGATTTTTTTTTTTGGAGTTCTTTACTGGAGAGGAAAAATATAGGGAAGGCATTTTCCATTCCAACTTTTTAATGAGCAGGTGTGTATGGGGGGAGGGAGTTGTCTTCTCATGGAGGCTTAATTCTGTGTGCTTTTCTGTTACACATCTTAGTAAACCTGGCAGTTAAATCCACCTCTTCTTAAAAGTCTGAAATGACAAGGCTTCTTTGGAAGTGCATCCAAGAGTTAGTAGAGTAGTAATAACTGTCAGGTTCAAAGCTAAGCTAGTAATTAAATCTTCTGGCCTCTCATGTTAGAAATGTATTATTTCCCGGTTTTCAGCACACAGTTTCTCCTGTATTAGTATGAATGGATCTATTAAAATACCTTTTATCACTATGCTTTGAGCTTTTCTGTCTTTGTGAAATCATGTAGCTGCTTTCTGTAAAAAGCCTTTAAAGAGCTTCCCGCATCTGATCTGATAAAAAGCATCTTATTGTTGTGAACCAGCCAGTTGAATAGCTGTTCAGCTGTGGTAACCTGAATAGCACTTGCTATGAGGAAATGGTGTGGGATATGTAAACCAGAGGGAAGGAGGGGAAGGATTGTGGCAGGTGGGTAGCTTCTTCCTCTATGTCTGGGAGTCCATGGGAATTTCATCTCCTGGCTTGAGCAACAGCGTGCTTAGGCTGGCTCTGCACAGCAAGGAGCTTTACCCAGAGCTCATACCTGCTTCTTCCTTCACTGAGCTGTACGCTTAAGTTTTGCTGAAGTGTTCCAGGATGTAACTGTGTGTGACCTCCCTGGCATAGGGACTGCAGGGTTTCAGTTTGGTTGTGGCATGTAAATACCTTGCACAGCAGAATTTCCCTTTGAGTCTGTCATGTCCCTGGCTGCTGTGGGAGCGTTGCTGCTGAGGGATCTCATCTTTCACCCTGTGTCTCTTCCCCCTGTGGGCAGCGGTGACAGTGTAGGACTGCATGAAATGCTTTCTCCTGACAAGGATGAGGAGGCTGATGAGGACATCACGTTTTGCATAATCACACGTTGTCACCAGCATAAGTAAAGGTGAGAATCCAAAGCTGAAATTCCTTTGTGTGCATATAACCTGTCAAACCTCATCTTCTTTCCTGTGTGTCCTTTAGCATTTGTCCTTGGGATCCTGTGGCTGCCAGGCTGTGAGCTGTATCATCAGCTCTGACAGGATAGAGTGGAGAGAGATGAGTTCATGGCCATTTGTGCCTCCTAGCTACTCTTGGCTGACACAAAAAACAGATGAACCATGGGCTGTCACACAAATATAGAGCAGATCCCACAGCCTTTCTTTTCACATCTGCTGCTGGTCTTATGCTGAGACTGACACAAGTTTCCTAATTCTGCCTGTCAGCTTGTGGCTCTGTAGAGTAGAGCTTTCTTGTTGGGAAAACCATTACAGCACATCAGCAAAAGCGTGCCAGGTGAAGGGAGTAGCAGCTGCGTGTACAATATAAACAGATAGATGTCTGTGAAAAAATAAACTGAAAATCAAGATGCTTCAGGACTGGGCCTGGACAAGGGCACCATTTTACAGTTTAATTTCTAAGACAGAAGCTCTAAAAAAAAAAGATATCCAATTATATTGTTTACCAGTTTGCCATTACCAGACTTTAATAATCAGTAAGTAGCCACAAAGCATTTATTTGTTTTTGATGAGTAAAACCAAAGGCATGTATGCAGGATGAGGCCAAATTCAATCAGATTTCTTGGTGAAAAGTTTTCTGGACATGGGGCATGGGGGACTGCATCCTGAAAAACAGCAACTCAGCAATAAGTGTTAGGGATCAGGCTGGATGCAGAACTTTTAAGGGACCAGTGCATTCTCACTGTAGGGAGAGAAGAGAGGTCTAATTTAATACTTGGTTAATGGGATTTATAAAATAAACATTTCTCCTTGCAATGCATTAATGGCAGTAATACTTAAATCCTGTATCTGATCCTCGTTTTCACTAGGGTCTTTAAAAGGTCCTTTAAAAAGCTGCAGAAGGTATAGAAAGAGCCACAATAATTATCAGGGGTGAAAAAATTCCTGGAAGTGAATGTGGAAAGGGTGAGGTGTGAGCAGCTTTCCTTCCACCCTCCCCTCCCCGCCCTGTGTTTTTATTTGTAGTTATTTGGATCCCTGTCCAGATAATTTTAGGACAGACTTCATATCATCCATAGACAAATGTCTGATAATTGTCAAATGGATTGATTTGTCAGGTCCATCTCTGTGAGGTATTTCACTGCTGGGGATTGAGGACAAAACACTGGTAAAAAATGATGAAAACAGTCTGAGAAGCTTATTAAAATTATGGGAAAGGAGTTTGGTTTTTTAAAAAGTAATTGAATAATAAATCAATAAAAGGGTTAAAATAGCCCAGCAACATGCAGATGAGATGACCATTAGTTATGTCTCATCAGAAAAACTTTTCAAAATTGGATTCCCTTAGTTGAAGCCCAAGAAAAGGAGGAACATCTTGAGTGCCAGGATAAGAATTTTAGTTGTGTGAGAGATCAGAAGGACTCATTTTGTGTATATCATGCATGTCCTTCCTACTGTATTTAGACATACAGCTTCTTTTTGAATATAATAATCATCCTGCAGGGTGGGGGACTAGCAGGATGCTGGCTAATCAAGGAAGAGCCTCTTGGGAAAGTCTTGTTTGGGAGGGGAGATAAGAGGTTTGTCTGTTTCTGTGTAGAGCTTAACCTAGTAGCTGGATAACTCCAAGGAAATGTCAGAGAGAAGTTGAAATTTCCAGTTTGGATAAGAAGAGAGGCTTTGAATAGGAGGTAATTCTGTGAGGCACCTCTGTAGAGAGGATAACTGAGGTTTTGTGGCTGGAAGAGATTGCCCAGGAGCAAACAGGAGAGACAAACGCTGCTGGTAAAATCTGTTTCCTCAAGATCCCTCCAGCCTTTAAAAGATGGAAGTGGGAGAGAGAGCCTCAGGAAGGCAGTGCTGGTAGAGCAATTAGTGAACTGGTGAGTGAGATGCTGGCAAGGGCAAGGTTTTAAGAGGACGAAAGAGGTCAGGAGATGCGTAAGTTGGATGAAGCTGATGCAATGACTGAGTACTTTTGTGCTAAGAAGAGTAAGGGCTGGCAGAAGAGCCGAAAACAGTCTGTGGTAGAGATTTTGGGAACAGAGTTTTTAAGCAGCTTAAACACTAACCATACCCTGATAGTATGAGAAGAGACTGCCTTGACAAGAAAGTATGTTGTACTGACTTCCTGTTACTCTCCTTTTTTAATTTATTTTCTTCCTTCTCTCATTTACAGAGTGATGGGTGTAACTAGAAACACCGGCTGAAGACCTAAATGGAAAAGTGAACAGCTGTAGGTCTTTAAACCAGTAAATTGCCCTTCCCACCATTAGGCAAAGTAGTGAATCTCTGAGGTTTCCAGCCCAAGGCAAGTCATGTGCCCAGGCAGTATTTGTTATCCATGTACAAGTTACTTTTACTTATCAGGGTACTTGGGAATATGTAATAATTTGTGGTGTTCAGGTTACAATCTAATGGCCCTTCTGACCCTAAGGAAGTAGTTTTCTTGTTTTACAAACAGTTACACCATAATGAAAATAGAGTTTGTTTTTCCTCCTGTAATGTCAGGAGAATTTAGAGGTCAGTAACATATTTTGTCAGATTTCCTAATTTTCAAGCAAGGTTTGTTGTAAAGAAGTAGCAGGGGAAGGTTGAAGTAAGGGGGGAACCTCTTCTTGGTAACACAGCTGCTGACTGAATATCTGATCAGTAGCCTAGAATGTCACAGTGCATATATATGAGCATTTTTCAAGTATTAATTGCCTGAGTAACAGTAACTATTGTTTGTTTTTCCTAAAAGTATGGTACATATCTTTCCCATATCACATCTCTCTCTAATTGGAAATCAGAGTGGAAGATGAGAACGTTTCAGGAATTAAATACGTATTTCTTGAAGCATTCCTTAACATTTAGAACTTCTATAATTACAAATATTTTTAAATAACATGTTGTCTAAAATTTAGGATGAATAAGGAAGACTGGAATCTTGTGTGTTTGGTTATAAACTAATTCCAAGCTGTATTTTTTTTAGGTTTGGTAGCAAAGGGCAGGTTTTATGTTAAAAATCCCCATACTCCGTTTGGGGATATAAGTTTTCTGAGTATTGTTGGAAAGGAACCTAGCTGATGATTTATCTCTGAGAAACAACAATGTTGGATAAATCTGAAAATGGGAAATAGCTTGCAGTGAAAGTAGGATTATTGCCAATTGCTGTGTTCTGAATTTATTGAATCATAAAATTGTTTAGTTGAAGAAGACCTTTAAGATGATCAAATCCAACTGTTAACCCCGTACTGCCAAGTCCACCACTAAACCATGTGCCCAGGAACCACATTTACACGTCTTTCAAATACCTCCAGGGATGGTGATTACACCATTTCCATGGATAGCCTATTCCAATGCTTGACAGCCTTTTCAGTGAAGATTTTTCTAGTATCTAATCTATACCTCCTCTACAATTTGAGCCATTTCCTCTTGTCCTATTGCTTGTTACCTGGGAGAAGAGGCTGACCCCCACCTGGCTACAAGCTCATTTCAGGTAGTTGTAGAGAGCGATGAGGTTCCCCCCTCACAGCCTCCTTTTCTTCAGGCTAAACAACCCCAGCTCCCGCAGCTGCTTCTCATCAGACTTATGCTCCAGACCCTTCACCAGCTCCACTGCCCTCCTCTGGACTTGTTCCAGCACCTCAGTGTCTTTCTTGAAGTGAGAGGCCCAAAACTGGACACAGGATTCAAGGTGTGGCTTGACCGGTGCCAGTTATGGGGAAATGATCACTACCCTGGTCCTGCTGGCCGCACTGTTGCTGAGACAAGCCAGGATGCCCTTGGTCTTCCTGGCTGCCTGTGCACACTGCTGGCTCGTGTTCATCTCATGGTTGACCAGCACCTCTAGGTCCTTTTCCACCAGGAGCTTTTCATCCACTCTTCCTCAAGCCCGTAGCACTGAATGGGGTTGTCGTGACCCAAGGGCAGGAGCCGGCACTTGGCTTTTTTGAACCTCATACCACTGGCCTTGGCCTATCAATCCAGCCTTTCCAGATCCCTCTGCAGAGCATTCCTACCCTCAATGCTTCTGCCCAATGTGGTGTCATCTGGAACTGACTGGTGCATTTGATCCCCTCATCTGGATGATTGATAAAGATATTAAATAGGACTGGCCCCAAAACTGATCCCTAGGGATCAGCACTTGTGACCAGCCACCAGCTGGAACAACTCCATTCACCACTGCTCACTGGGCCTGTCTGTCCAGCCAGTTTTTTACGAAGTGATCAGTACACCTGTCCAAACAATGAGCAGCCACCCAGCCTCATAGTTTTGTGTGCATCAAAGGGGTGTACCAGGTTGCTGACCATTTCACCTTGCATTATGAGGGCTTCATTCTGCTCCCTGTCTTCCAGCTCAGAGGGCTGGGTAACCCTGACAACAACTGGTCTTACGTTAAAAACTGAGGCAAGGAAGACATTAGTACATCAGTGTTTTCCTCAGCCTTTGCCACTGTATTCCCCCACATTCATTAAAGAATGGAGATTTTCTTTAACCCTTCTTGTTGCTGATGTATTTATAGAAAGTTTTTAAGGTCCTTTATGACGTTAGCCAGAATTAGTCCTAGTTGGGCTTTGACCCTTCTCATTTTCTTCTTGCATAACCTCACAGCATTCTTGTAGTCCTTCTGCAAGTTGCTAAGGTCATAATGTCTCCTTCTTTGGGCTCCCTTCTTACTTCAGAAATCAAAAACTTTCATTTTATGATTGTTTTCCCAAGACAGCCTCCAACTATCGTACCACCCACAAGTGCTGTATTTGTGAAAAACAGGTCCAGTGGAGCACCTCTGCTGGTTGAGTAACTCGCCAGCTGTTTCAGTAAGTTCTCTCACACAGTCCAGGAAAATCCTAGAGTGTTTCCTATCTATTTTATTGTATTTCCAGCAGGTATTTGGTAAATTGAAGTCCCCCAAAAGAACAGGACTAGTGATCATGGTGCTTCTCACAGCTGCTTATATCATATTTCATCTGCCTCTTCATCCTGGTTGGACAGTCTGCTATGGACTACCACTGGGATACCTGCCTTATTGGCCTTATTACCCCCAATTCTTACCTGTAAACACTTCACCCATCATCAAGCTCTATATAGTCAAAACACTCCCTGACCTCCAGGGCTACTCTACCACCTCTCCTTCCTTGTCCTTCCCTTCCAAAGGATTTATAGCCATTCATTGAAGCACTTCAGTTTTGTGGGTCATCCCACCATGTCTCTGTGATGGCAATTGTCATAGCTTTTCCTGTTGCACTGCAGCTTCCAGCTCTTTCTCTTTGTTTCCTACTTTTCCCTGGCATCTCATCAGTTTTTAAAATGCTCTGCCTCTAGACTGATTTTTTTTTTTTTTTTTTGCTCAGAGTAGTGGGTTTTGTATGTTTTTTTGTATGTATGTCTTCCTAGTCCAATTTCTACAGAGGCTTTGCTAAATGTGTAAAAAACTGTTGTAGTTCACTGCTGGTCTTATATGTAAGAAGTCCCTGAACCTAGCTCTGGATACAATTGGTGATGTTTTCCTGAGGTTCTGGGTCATGGGGGCTGCAGCTATGTAGGGTGATAGTAAAACAGGAATTTTCAGGCTTGGAAATTCAATGATAAAGACAAAAATAATAATAGTAGAAATCTCTTGTGTAATGGGATTAATCTTTCCAAGCTGCTAAGTGCAAACTGATCTAGTAAGTGCAGAGAGTAGAATGGGTTAGGAGGTGAATTTTGTGTGTCTTTGCTAAGACTGCTTATGCTACCACACAATTTTAAAAACTCATTGGCAAAATGGAGCTCTTAGTTCCAGGTTCATACAATCAATCTAAATAAAGTCTGACCCTTATTTTTTTTCTTTCAGGCTTGTCTAACACTACCTTGAGCCAAATTCCTAGACTGGTTGGTGCTTTCTCATGGAATCCCTGTGACTGACAAAGGAGAGATCATTGTGGTAGGCATTTGCCTTGACTGTCTTGACAACACTTGGCCATGGCACAGACACATGCAGTTTCCAGCGCAGCCACTCTTTCATAGGACTCTTACACCAACAGGAGCTGAGAGAGGGAAGAAAAAGAGCCTGAGAGATGGGATTTATAGTCTTTGGAACTGCTTTTGTGGTTCTCCACAGAAGTAGAAGCCACATAGCCTGAGGTACTACAGAGGAGGGAATCTATCAAAATTTGCTTTTAATTAAGGAACTCTAGAATGAAAAGGGTTCATTTAACAAAGAAATGTAAGAAAACAACAAACTACATTCTAATTATCTTCCTAGCAAAATCCAGGTCACAGAGAGACTTGTTTTGCTGTAGTTTGACAACTGTCTGGAAAGTGCAATTTTATGGTACTATCTAAAATGGGTTTTACTAGGTATTTATTTTTAAATCTGAACATATATATATGGACACATATATAAAACATGTCTCTTTATATCTCTGTAACAGAACCTGTTTTGCATTCATATGATTCTTGATTTAGTAGTTCAATTTCCCATGTACTCCATATGTCCCATGTACTCGATACTCCAAATAAAGAAGGGAGATAATACGAGTGATTTCCTTTTTGTGGTAGCTACAGTTCTATCTGTACTGCGTAGCAAATTATTGATGTATTTGATCAGTGCGTTTCCAGTCAGTAAAAAAAAGTAGTATGTATTTATCCTCTTGTCTTTTAGAAGGCAGTAAAAATTCTGTGTAAATAATTTAAGCCATTCTATTTCTCTGTGGTTTGGAAAAGATCATCCTGCAAATATTACTAGATCTGAAGGTACTGCATTATGCTTGCTCTAAGCATAGAATCATAGAATCAACAGGCTTGGAAAAGACCTCAGATCATCAAATCCAACCCTTGATCCAACAATGCTGTGATTACGAACACAGCTGTATGCAGAAATAATTACATTTTTAGATTCCTCATTTCCTTGTGAATTGCTGGCTTTCTGTTTTCCCCAACAATGCCACCTTTGTATGCATGCATCTTCTGGAAGTAGTACTGAAAAGTCATATACTTTCAGACTCGCAGGTTGTAATTTTTTTTCCTCCTTTTCTTTGGAACTCATATTCTTGGCATAATTATCAAAATGTAATGGTGCTTTTGCTTGACTGTTTCTGATCACAGGGAAAACCTCTAGTGAAAACATAATCATGTCCTCATTGGCTTGTATTTGAGTTTTTAATGTAACAAGCTGTATGCTCAGCTTGAGTAACATGTCTTAATGTAAAGAAGTACTTCTTAATTGTATAGCTAGTTGAAATATTTTTCATCTGGATTTTTTTGTTCTCTTTTTTATTACTAAGTGGAAAAATCTGTATTGCCACATCTTTTTACTAGCAGAAAAACAAAATGGGAGGGGGTAAAGAAAAGATGTAAATTTCATTTAACATCAAAATGTCTGATACTATTTTCCATATCCCTTGCTTAAAAAGCAAATTAAGGTTAAAAAAAATTGTACAATTTCATTGTTTTCTTCTTTAGTTATTTAAAGTATAAATACAGAGAAGTGAAATCTTTTTTTTTTTTGTGTCCCTCACAGCTTGGGCTATGGCTAGTTAATTGCTTTTATAAACTTTCAGCTTACTGCTAATCAGCATTTTGCCTACTTTTGAAAAGCTATAACAGAAACATGTAATTCATCTCTGATACTTAGAAACTTAAAGAAAATCTCTGTAGCAAATGGCAAGTTTATACATATCTGTCCTTTTGGTCAATGATTTCTTTTTAGCTTAAATAATTCCTCTCCTATTGTGTGATTTGCATTACCCTGCATCGTGTGTTCAAGGATCTGTCTCCATGTGTGAAGCAAATAAGCCCAGGTCCCCCAGCCTCTTTCCCTGGGTTCAGCTCTTCACTGTTCCTACAGCGCCCTGTGCCTTTGGACATAGGGGTCTGCCTCTGTACCCATTCTCCACCATGTTCCTATCAGCAGTGCAGCTCGTTCTCACTGCTTGTGTAGTTTTCTGCCGGGGTGTTTCTAAAGATCCTCAAACCTCTCCAGGCACCATATCCCATTTTCTGAAACACAAGGGGAAAAGTGTGTGTGAAGTACTCTCCGGACCTGTGTCCAGTCTCTTGGAAAAACATGCATAGCTGGTCTGTCTTTTTTTCTGAAAGAAGCAGAAACCTCAGTTGAGTGTGACTGTTTTGCTGTTGTTTCACATTTGCCAGAACTTCTACGGTGTTTCATGAACTTGGATGATCAGTGTGAGAGCAGCTCTGACATGTTGTGCACATACATAGCTGAAATGTGCCTTGAGCTTTTCAATCTTTCTGCTGCTTGCCAGCCCTAATTCAGTGAAATGGCTCTGAAGGATTACTGGAATGGAGCATGTCCTGGCAGAGGTCTGTATTGGAAAATATTTGTGGCATATGGATGATCATGAAGTATTTGTGTAACGAACAAGAACATACCATACATAGCTCAGATGATTAATACAAAGCAGAGGAGTGTTGCCCTCTGATTTTCCTTGTCTGACAGGCCAAGAGCCTGCCACTCCTGTCAGTGTGATAATGGGCAAAGTGGCACAACTAATTGAACCTTCCTAAGCATCTAGAGAAAAGCTTGTGCTCATGTCATCTTTAGAGATGCTTTCATAGATGTAGCTTGCTCCTGCTCATTAGTAGGGAGAGAAGGGAGCAGATGGGGAAAGTCAGTGCTTGCCAGTAAAATGCAAAATTCTCTAATGATCTAGTGTTGGCTTGAAATTGTGGGATTTTCTAATAGAGTTGTTAATTTTGTCTCATTGTTTATAATCTTAAAATAGTTGAAATGCTTTATTTCACTGTGGAAGGAAGCAATCAAAATATTTTGGCTTTGCTTTAGATAAAGATGTTTTCTAAGTAACTGTCTGTAACCCTAGCGGTGGCTGAGACCTCTATAACTGAGTCAGTGTACCATAATTTAGTGACAAGTGTGCAGTGTGGGTGACTAAGCTCCAGTGATACACTAATAATTATGGTGATAATGATGTTATGTCTCAGAGCAGTAGCCAAAGGCACAGCTTGGCTCAGTCCAACCTAGAAAATGGATACCTAAAATGAAATTTAATAAAGATGTAAATACAATCTGCCTACAAAAGTTAAGTAATGCTTTTTTAGCCTGTGACTAGAAGACAGAACTGCGTTGTGGAGGTGACAAACTCATTCTGTAGTGTTGGCCACAAAGTAAAATTTGGTTTTAGTTATAGTTCATAAAACAGGATGTAAAACTAAACTTACTTATTAGTTTCAGTCACAAAAAATCTCCCCCAATAGCCAAGAACGGTTTGAAGGTTGGAAATATTTTTTTTCTGGTGAGGAAAATTTTTAGGAGTAAACTAGCTCATTCTCAAGACATCTGTATTCCTTTATTTGCCTGGTTGGTTGTATATTTGGGTCTGGCTTGTGCAGAGCAACATGGAAGTGGTTCTGACCAGGTAGGGCTGCCTTGGTCTTCATGCTTTCTAATTCTTAGTTTTGAATGTCCCACTATTGCTTGCAGAAGAACTTTGGCATCCTACATTTCTGAGGCTTTGTTTCAAATACTGGAGTTTTTTTCCTTTATTTTTGTAGTTTTGGTGTTGCTGGATTGTTTTTTTAAACGTAGTATTAACTTCTAATAAGTTCAGATTGAAAAAGATGTTTTGGGGTTCTACCATACACCAAAACCTGAATGGAAGTTATTTCTCTTTTCTTTTTCAGTCTGTAGAAAAAAATCTGTCTGAAAATGTTCACTTTTTTTACGGATTTTACATATATGTGAAATTGGCTTTTTGTATAGTTTGCTCCAAGTTCTGTATAACTAGCCACCTTTCTGTTAAGAGGTGATTGCAAGAGTTAGTGTAATTGGGGATAGTTCTTTTCTTCCAGTTCAGCAAAGTGAGAAGGGAGTAGAGGACACTGACTACTGCAGATGCACAAAGCAACAGGGAAAAGCAGTAGAGTTCCAGTACTTAAATGTGCTGGAATGTACTGGCAATGTATGGAAGTAGGGAAAGAGGCAGAAGTGAAGGCAGTTGTCTGCTGTCGTGTATTTTGACCTTCATAAAGTTAGGCAACCACTGCATACCAGTCCTTTAAGCAATCATCTGTCTTGTTGCTGTATAATGAAAGTCCTGAGCTTTCACAGGCTCTCTTCCACTTTTTCTGCTTCTTTTGAATGCAATGTACACAAATTCATTACAGAAGTAACAGAGAAACTTTCCTGACTTTGGATTCAGACATGGCAGTGGGGCTTCTAATTTTCTGTGATCAGTTTTTCGTTCTCCTGTTAGTATATTGATCCCAACAGGGATTGATAGCTCTTTTCATGTTTGCTGTCATCTCAGCAAACTTCTTCCTGTCCCCAGTAGTTACAAATTAAGTTCTTCCTTCTTTCTTCTGGCTTGCTTTTTGCATGTCTCAATCCAGTTTCACTTTCCTATAAAATTTTCAGGTTGGCTTGAAACAAGACTTCAGAATAAGAACTGTCAGTAGGTATGAAGTTGTTAAAGAGCTCTGCATCTCAGAAAGGAACTGTCCACTCCATCCCTTTCCTTTCCCATCATCGTAAAAGGCTGATTTACAGCTTGTTATATTAATCAGCTCTCCTTTTTATGTCTTTGTCATATCTTGTGCTGCTGGTTCCCATTTCTGTAAAGCCTTGAGCCCAGGCCTGTGGAGAAAGCAGGTTGGTGGCTGGTCTGTCACAAGCATAAACTGAGTTGCATAAGCAAAGTAGTTTTCTCAGGGTCTATGGAAAGAACTTCTCCAGGAACTTGGAGCCCTCTCAAACCTTGCTGTTTGCTGTTCCAAGCAAAACAGCCCCTTTTCAACCACACTTTCTTTAGCCAAAAAGCAAAACCAATCTGCACAGAAGAAAACATTTCATTTTGAATATTAGTAGAAAAGGCAGGAGAGAGTACACACAGTCTGTGACACCCGATAATTATATTGCTTTATGCAGTACATGCCAGTTTGCCTGCTTTTTCCATCTGCTAAGTCTCTGACCACTGCTGACATTGCAGCAGCCCAGTCCTCCTGGTTATTTCAGGTCACTAGCAGGTATGGTGCATCCTCCTCAGACAGGCTCAGGTGATTGAAATCTATGCTAGAAGTTAAGCTCAGTTTGTCACTCAGTATTGAAGTGCTGTGCCCAAGTGCTGTCCAGCACCTGGGGGAAGAGATCTCTGCCCGGCAGCCTGAATTCTTGGTCTAGTGCCAATTTTGTGCTCATAATTAGCACCTTTTGTATTGCTTTGATTATTTTTATGCTTTATATCTTTATTGGCCATTTTTACAAATGGTTGATGACTTTTATTGATTTCTAATACTCACAGCAGCCCCATGTAGGAAGCTTGTGCTTTGTTTTTAAATCTAGTATTTGGGTGTTTCCTGGTCTGCATGTCCTTCTCATTTTCACAATCTCCTGTAGGCCTTCATTAGTAGGGTTTGGGGTTTTTTTTGTTCTTTTAAAGTATGGAAGCACTGCGAATGTGCAGGTAGGTACTGACCTAGTGGTGTTGTAAGTCATGTTTCCAAACTCCCCATTAACTCAACTGTGTGACATCAGAGGCTTAAAATTTGTAGCAAAATGTGACTTAGAGCTGGTACAGTATGTTTGATGCTTAAAAACTCCCTATTCTCTATCTAGAACAGAGTTAGGTGAGGATGTGAATTTCCCGTATTCTGTTGCATTGTGGGGTCTTCCTACACTGCTCTGCTGTAGCCTTTCCCACCTGAGTGAGTTCTGAAGGCCCACCAAGTACTTTCGTTCATGTTGTGGTGCTCTTGCTCCCATCTTTGCTGACCACTGTAAAGGAGATGCACTGCTTTGTGGCACCAGTTTTTAAACAAATGGCTTGTTCCAACTCTTTTGGAGAAGCAGCAGCCAGCTACTGTGCTCTCCCCTCATGTTTGTTTTTAAAGTAGCACTACTTTGCTCTTGAATCTTATTTAATTGGTTTCCTGCTGGAAAGAATCTAAAGAGCTGCCTTTGCCAATTAACTAGGACAAAATACTCTCTTGGTAGACAATGTAGGTTAACCATGGATTTCAGAAAAGAAATATGGGATAGCTTTGATGGTTAAGCGGTTGTTCTTTGGTGGTGGGTTCTTGTCATTAAACATGGAATAGGAATTCAAAGATGTTCCAGGTTCAGTTCCTTCTGGGTTTTTTTTTCCTGTGTAATTTTATTATTGTCAAACTACTTAATCCTAAAAGCATGTAGGGCTCTTAACTCCTAGTCAAGCATTTATTGTCCTTAGACCAAAAGAACTCCAAAACCCAACAAAGCCTTCAGACTCGTGACACAGCTTACTCATGTAGTAGGCTATATTTAGGAAAATTAATAGCCATATTTGAAATTAGATTTCTAATTTTGGCCTCCCAGATTGCTAGGTGCAATAAAACAAACCAAGAAAGAGCAATCAGATTGAGTTTGTTACTAGGAATATCTAAGAACAAACCACAAAAGTGAATTTTACACAGCGGGTTGTAATCCATGCTGTTTGGTTTAGAACCCCTCCAGCAATTCCCTTCCAAATATCTATTTTAAACTGGTGGGTTAGACCTCTGTGGCTGCTTTTTCACAGTGTCCTTAACATAAAACACTGTGGTGACCATTAAAGTAAATAGGAAAAAGTAACAATTACAGAACTTACCCAAAAAAAAACCAAAACAAAACCATTTATTTTTTAGTACAGTGGATTCCCTTTAAATAGAGGGGTATGTTTCAAGAGGTGGGTGGTGTGTGTGTACTGTGTTACTTGGCTGGGACCATAACGAACGACCTCATCTGTGATCTTCCCAGAAGCTGGAAAAGAGGGCAGGCTTCTGTGGTTCATGTCTTGTTTGGTTTGGGAGAGCGTGAGTTGAACTTGGAGAGTTTCCTACTATCTGAAATGTTCAACACTTGACCTCTGGAAAGTGTAGAATATCTCTGCCTACCATTTTTAATTCAGCCTTTTTAACTCTAACGTTTTCAAGTAAAATGGCTTTTCTTTCTTTATTATTTAATATTGTTTCAATGTTAAGTGATTTGATTGCTTCTGCTTTTTTAGGCTGTGTACAAAAGGGTGGAAGCTGCAGGAGTCAGAACTGCTCAAGTAGTGTTTCAGGAGTCTTTTTTCCCACAGAGGACTTTGGAGTTGATTTCTGTTAATAAACTGGTTGGGACTGTGCAGAACATCCATATCTGTTGAGCTCCTGAAAAGATTTTTTCAGACATAACTGATGTCTGAGGTGAAAGGCTTGACATAGATGTTTTGCAAAGGGAGAAGGGTGTCTTCAAAGAACTTAGTCTTCTCCTGGATCTTGTTTTTGTGGGACAAACTTTAGTCACATTTTAGGTAATGGACTGGTCACCTGGACCTGTGGAAGGAGGTTATTTTATGAAGTGGCTTTTTTGTGTCAATGCCTTTATATGTAAATATCACTGCTTTATTTTGTTTCCTTCTTTAGGAAATAAAACGACTTAATTCTGATTCCGTTAACTTCCTTTAAAAACCAGAGACTTGCTGAAAAAAGCTCTTTGACTGTTTTGTTTTTAATCCATTTCTTCATAACCCCCTACAATGATGACCACAAGCTTAAGCTGCTCCAAAAATGTTTTTTGCCTTGCCAGAAAAAGTGTATGCAAATTTCCCTTGGTTTATGCATCAAGCCAGGTCTCTCTGCTGGGAAAGTGAAGAGTAAGTAGGTGTTTTCTATCCCTATGTGCAATGTGCTCTCTGCTAGTAAGCAGGTCAGCACTGTGACCCACAAGATGCATAGCAAGGGCTGTGTTTCATCATCCTTCCTGCCCCCATTCACAGGCAGGTAGGAGTTGCAGATTGAGCAGGATGCAGATGGTATGCACAGAGACACAAACTAAAACTGCTCTGATAAATGTGCAGCATGGGGTTGTGATGGTTTGAACCCGGCTTCCCAGAAGTGAAAAGCCAAAATGACAAAACCAAAGCTATATATATATTTACACTACGTACAGTTACAAAAAGAGAACTATATACATATAAACAAGAGAAATTCCCAACCTCCCAAAGCAAATTAAAAAAAAACAAACAAACAAAAAAAACCCCCCACCCTGATTATATGCAGCTAATAAAGAGCTAGTAAACAAAAGAATTTTATATTTTCCTCAAAAAGACAAAAGCTACTCCACCAGATTTCTCCACCTGGATTGGGAAAACAACAGGCCCACAGCAGGCCTCACTCCCAGATAAGCGAGATCAGCTGCAGGGAATCTGTTGTCTCCAAGTCCAACAGAAAAGAGAGAGAACCCTCCTCCTTCCTGTTTATTTATACTCTCGCTTATGTAAGAAACAGGATGGAATACTGGGATATAGCTACTTCTCTAGTTCCGACCTGGTTGCCAAGGAAGGCCTATATCAAACTGCCACAGGGGTATATCCAAAACTCCACGACTGACTGCCTGTTGCCATGTCTGTGTTAATTTGGGAAAGGAGCTAATAGGGTCTGGGAGTGCTAAGAGACAATGCAAAATGTTAGCAGGCAGTTCCTATCTTGAGTAGGCTGTTGCTTTTTACTGCATACTGAATCTACAGCAAAGCTAAGCACTCTGATCACACTGGAACACTGAGTTGTTCCCTCTTTAGCAGGATGAACTCTATGAGTAATGTAGAAGGTGTAATGGACTGACTAAGTACCTTCAGTTTTCTCTTTGTAACAATACAGTGACATATAAGGCAACATGCTTTCTTATTTATATTTTTATTGCAATTCAAATCCATTTTGCTGATATGTTAGAAAAACTTTATTTAGATGATTTTTGGTACCTTATTCTATACTGAACTGGTATATTCCTGCAATAATTTTGACATCTCTTATGTTTGGGTAACTTAAAAGCCAAGTCTCTTCCATAATAAGAAAAAGTTGCAAGTCCAGAAGGTCTTAATCATGGAATCACAGAATGGGCAATGTTGGAAGGGACCACAGGGTCCAAGCTCCCTGCTCAAGCAGGATCATCCTAGAGCGTGTTGCACAGGATTGTGTCCTGACATTCTCGAATATTGCCAGTGAGGGAGATTCCAGTACTGCTCTGGGCATCCTGTTCCTGTGTGTGGTCACTGCACAGTAAAGAAGTTCCACCTCATTTAGGTGGAACTCCTTGTACATTAGTTTCTGTGTTGCCTCTTATCCTTATTAAATGGATTAATTGGCAGGGAAAGCCCTTTGCCACTGTATAATTACCAGTTGTTTGTTCTTAAGGTTTTGTTATAAATGAGGAAAGAAAAACTATAGTTCAAGCATCCAAAAGCATCTTAATTTACTACAGTTAATCAGTGAGAAAGGAGAAAACTAAATGGAAACTAGAAGTAATAAACCAAAGACCAATGCCTATTGATTTTTGAGCTGTGTTCAAGCGTACAGAGCAGTACAGGGAAAATCCCAATAGCATTCCTCTGCATGTGTTCCCAAAATCAAAGGCCTGTAACTTATTGTACTTGTTACCTAGATAAGGGGAGCCCTGAAGGGAGCGTGGCGATCCTGTGCTCTTTCGTTTCTTCCCTGTGATGCTTTCAGCTGTCTCTACATGCCCTTAATGCCTTTGGTTTTGGTATCTATGCCTGTGCAGTTGCAGAGGCGTTAGGCACAGTCTCTGCCACGTGCAGATGGGGTGCTAGAATGCTGCTGTTTTCTGCAGTAAGCAAGTGTTGTATATGTGTGTTGTATTGCTAATATTGCAAAATGTGGGGAGCAAGGGAAAACCAACAATGGAGCAGGAACCATTACTATGCAACAGTAATGTTACTGTGAAGGATTAAAGCTGGGGATGATGTTGAGGAAAATACATTACACCTCTGAAATTACTCTAAGTGCTGATTCTCTGCAGAGGGAGAAGTGAAGTAAACCATGTACTCAGGCAGCTAATGCACTGCTCATCCACCCATCTACTGCTCAGCCTGTGTGTTGTGGTACGTACCAGCTGATGTGTCTGACTGAGGCATGACTAAGCTGTGTGAGCTTCTCAGTTATGCAGTCAGTTTGAGGCAGAAGAGGTTGTTAGTAGTTTCTTGTGACTCAGGTGATGTTCTAATCATCAGATTGTCATTTTTTGGTGCATGCAGTCTTAAGTGGTTCACACTGACATTCTTTCTCTTGATTGTGTTTGTTGAAGGTCTTGCAAGGTGATTGCTAAATGACTTGACTAGACCATCACATTCTAAGAGAAAGAAACCAGACCAAATTAAGCATTTGCCCCTAATTAAAGTGTTATTCTATAATAAGAATCTGTCTTTTAAGTTTCCTAGCCCATGTGAGTGACCTGTCCTCACACAGGCATGTGCTGGCTGTCACACCAGGACATGGAGAAATGTAGTTGAAACGTCTAATTTGGGATGTGTGAGAAGAATCTTGGAAACAGACACCACTTTATTCACCAAGCTAGCATGGCTGAGGTATTAACATAGACTAAAATATGGCTAAATTTTGTAACATTTTGCTTAAAGGCAAACTGCTTCTTTCCCAGAGAGAAAGGGAAAACTTGTTCCAAGCCAGTTGCCTGGTAGGACACCCTGTGAACTCTTTTTGTTTGGCTGACCTGGGCTGCACTCCCTTGGATACTGTGCAGTAGAGGTGAGAGTGAAGAACTGGACTGTGATACAGATGATATGATGGGAAGAGGACAGGCTGCTTCAAGCAGGAGGAAATTAGAACAACAGTATTTTGTATAGGAGAGGAGATAGAAAGACAAAACAAAACTTTTAGGAGAGTGCAGGGGGATAATCAGTTGGCTTTGAACAGTGCAGAAAGAGAGATTTGTATCCAGAGTTATCAAGTTTGTCAGGCCAGAGGTTTGTTGTAAAATGTCCTAGCTGATAGGTGTAATTTTTATCATGTAAAGCATCAGATTATATGAGTAGCTGATTACTCAGATATTTTCTTCTCTTATATCAGGGCATAATTGTTACGGAAAGATGTGGTAGGTTTTTGGTTTTGTTGGGTTTGAGTTGTTTGGGTTTTTTTTGGTTGGTGTGTTGGCGTTTTTTTTTTTGGGGTGTTTTTCCTTTGGTTGAGGTGCCTGGTATTAGACATACAGTCTTGCTCTGAAGGCCTTTGAAATCACTTTCTTTCCTCTGACTAAATAACTATTGTGGGCAATTATCTTAAAATCTGCTTCTTTAGGCACCAACTATAGGATAACTATCTTGGGTAATCTAAATCCCATCTTAAGTTTTTCCTTATGCTTAGTCTGGTGCATCACACCAGCATGGTGTATACCATGTGTATACCATAACATCTGATTCACAGGGGGAAATGGTGTAATGGAATGTATTGCTTCTGCAAACAAGCTGTCCAACTTCTAGCTAGAGCTGGTGGTTTTGGGCATGGTTTCAAATAATGACTGCACAAAACACTTCTATGAAGTTTTACTGTTCCTATGAAGAGTTTTTCTCTTTTCTTTAATCTTGACAATATATTCTTTCTTGTCCTGTTGATATGTGCTCTGTTGGTTCTTCTTCCTCTTAATATTGTTTGTGGAAAATAACCCTTCAGAACAAGGGAAACCTTCACTCTAATCTCTGCGGAGTAGATCTGGGACATGACTGGGAACTTGTCCACACTGGGAGCTGTGAGAGATGCTGTCTCTTACAAATATCTGCTTGGAATATTGTGGTTGTTACTGAGTCACAGGAACAAGGAGCTATGGGTAAGTTAACCAGAATTTGCCCCACTTTGAATGCTGTTTTCAGCTACTAACGTCTGCTTTGGATTTCAGGCATAGCATATGAAGGGATGCTACTTGCATATGTGTTGTCTCACAGCTAACATGGGAGCTGTTGTTCAAACCCGAGCTCCACTGTTGGTATGCAAGGGACAGACACTGAGTGGGTTTGTGGTGGATTTTTCAATCCCATGTACTCTGTTCCTTATCTGAGACTTGTAAAGCACAGTGGAAGTACAGCATGTCCTAAGCATACATTTTGTCATAGTTGCAAGTAAAAGGACAGTTTTGATTTCCTTTTGACTGGTGGTCTAAGTGTCTCAGTCAGAATTGGAGCTCCACTCCCCTTGAATGTATTTGCAGTTTCTCAATAACTTTGCATAGCTTTAAATGTGGTTTCTAGATCTAAACTTCCAAGTCTTTTCTCTTTCCCCCCAGTGAAGAAAACTGTTGCAGAGCTCAAGCTTGGTGTTAGTTGGGCTTTGTGTAAACATAGCTCTTACTTTTCAAGTCAACTATGGAGAAGGAAAAACTTGTGGTATGTTAAAGTTTGAAACTACTCCTTAGTGATTTATTGCTCTTATGGAGACAGCCGAGAATGTACTAATTCATCAGTTCTTGTAAGCAGAGAGGAGGGAAAGAATAGGAGGAAACAAGGAAAGGGGTGGAGGGGGAAAGAGTTAGGGAAGAGAAAAAAACATGGGAAAATGTAAGGGGTGGGAGGAAAGACATAGCAAAGCAGTTGTTTTTGATGGCGTGGCTTAGGAATTTCTGGAAACTAATAAAATAAAATGTTACCCTAGAGAGCAGTGGAATTGTCTGTGCCCTTCTTACTACTGTGGCCCTCATGTGCTATAACATTATCCAGTCTCAAGTGACTTCTGACAGATAGCGTTCAGGGGTTTTTGCAGTTGAGCTGCATGCTTAGGTTACAACTGGCTTTTACAATCAGTCTTTTTTAGGTTGGTTTCATCTTGCCTGACTTTCAGACCTCTTCTGTGTGCAGCTGATCTTCCTGTCTCTAAAATACTCACTGCTTAAATATGTTGACTGTTAATCATTTATTTAACCAGTGGTCTTCCACACTTTTGTATGGAGTTAGTGGTTGCCACAATAATACATAGATGGTACCTTGGTATTGGCCCTAGTATTCAAAGGCAGTGGTTCACTGCAGTAAATGTAAAAAACATTTATGGGAATTTTTAATGAGGATCTAGTAGATTCATGACTCTTAAAAGCAAGTGAGATGGGCAGGCTCATTCTCTCCAGACTGAAATGTATTGCACTCGTGGTGGTTTCAGATCCAGTTGATACACCAGTGCTGTAGAGTCTAGGGTTTTCTTCCTGTATAATGGGGATGGAGTTTTCCTGTTCATCATGGATGAGGATGCTTTTAAAATGCAAATCCTCTTGGCCTAGCTGTTTCAAATTATCGTAAGGCCTTGTGTCTCTGGCTGTGAAGAGTGCTCTGAAGTGTACTGAGAGCCTGGGACTCCAGTGCTGGGAAATGGGATGGTGCGAGGATTTCCCAGCTTTTTCCCTGAGGTGCTCTGCTGCTTTTGTAATCTCTTGGATAGCAAACGTTTATTAAACACATGAATTCTGGGCAGTGTTCCTTAGTATTTCCACACTTGTCCTTTTATTCACGCCAGATTTTGGGGATACTGAATGTCTGGGGCATAGTGCAGTGGAATTCCACTTCAATTGTTATTTTACTCTGTACAACAAAATACACTATTTCCGAGAACAGTCAGGAAGATGATCTATTTTTATTTTCTCATTTCTCTTCTGTCTTTCCTGTTCTCTTTTGTCTTTCTTCTTACTCCTCTTTTTATTAAATTCCTTTTTCTCCACACCTTTGAATCTTCCAGTTCTTTTCCTTCTGCCTGACCATTTGCTTTTCCCATCTACAGTTTTTCAGATGGAGCAAAGTGATTTTTTTTTCTCTTTGAAATGTTTTCAGCCCTGCCTACGGAGTCTGAATAAGAGCCTCACCCAGTTTATTTCAGGTTGCTGCTGTTTGGCAGTGCTTCAGGAAGCCACAGTGGCACCAGAGCTGGTGACAAACACAGGAAAATGCAAGGTCAGGAAAGTCTTTGGCTCTGTCACAGTATTCAGTGGCTATATTTTTTGGAATATGTGCAGGGTTCTAGCTCTCTGAGGCACTTCTGCATGGACAGCTGATGAGTTTATGCTGTGTCTTTTGAAGTTGGAGTTTTAAAAATGTGTTGTTTTCTGTCTTTGTCTCCATAATTTTTTCTCTACCCACCCATAAATTTGATAGGCGGTGTTGTCAGATACATCCATAGATCTAGAAACTGTCTATTAATTTTCTAATATTTAAAAACCTTTCATGATCAGTAATCAAGCCGTGTTGTCTAAGATTTGGGGTTTTTTGCTTTATATGATGCTCTAATTTCTCTAGAAAAGAAACGAGAAGTTTTTAGCCAGGTATTTACCAAAGAAATTGTTTGTTTTTTTTTTTTTAAGTTTCCCTAACAGTGACTTGTCCCCAAAGCAGTACAGTAGATTTCTTTTTGTTTTGTACTCGTAATATTATTGTTCAAATACCTTTCATTAGTGAAAAACAAGATGTTCTCTTTTTTTCCTTTGGCATTGGAATGTTTCAGTGTAATCTTGATACATGTTTCATTCATTTTCATGGCTAGGCTTCGCGAATGAAGATTTGTGAAGGACTCTACCCACGCTTGCTACAAGTGCGCTGATGGCCAAAAAGGCCAATGCGAGATAGACATGTCCAGTTGCAAAAGGCACAGCAGAATGACTCCCCAGGTGGTACTGAAAGGACGCGGTTCTTTCTGCGTTGTCTTTTCTCCTCGAGAGTGATCCTGCGTGTATTCTCCCAAGAAGCAGCAGCGTTGTGGATAGTGTGTCTCCAGGCCTCCCGATTGGAGGCCAGAGCAGAGCAGTGATGGTGATCAATATGGCCAAGGCTGAGATGTTGTTTCAGGGAGTCCTTATATCTCCTCTTCGGGGCTCCTCTCTTGCAGCAGCCAGTGGCAAGTTCACCATAGAGCACAATCTTAGGGAGGCATTCTCTCTATATGTTAGTCATATAACCATATTTTATATATATAAGTCAGGAAGGTAAAGCAAAGAAACATAGTGGCTGTTTGTGAGTGGACTGAAGACCCTGGAGTAATTGTTTCGACTTGGGGTAAGAGCCTGTTTCCCATGTGTTGTGTTGTCCAAGAGACTGAAGTTGCTGACAATGCTCTAAGCCTGTACATAATCTTTTTATCTCTGCTGGGCTTGGGCACTGGAATAGCTTGAAGATAAAACATAGTGAGGTTGGAATTTATGGTTAAACTGTGTAATGACTTAAAGGCTGGGTCTGGAGAGTTCAGAATAGACATATATTGACATGACTTAACTGCAGTATTCTGCACAAGCTGAACTTTCTTACATGTTGAAGTGTGTTATGCCTGGAAACAGCAGCCTGTTATACTGCTGGAAGACAGAAAAGGCGTTATGGGTTGGGGTTGTCTGTAATTCAAAGAACAATATCTACCTGCTGGACTTATGCTGTAGATCACGTAGTTGATCGTAGATCAGATTTTTGAGTGAGCCTTTAGAGTTAGGTAGGCATTTGACAGAATTTAAGAACCTAAGAAGACAGGCATCAAAACCCTGAAGTTAGTAATCTCTGAACATCCATGTCAATCCAAACTTGTGTATGTTAGTTTGCCTGACATCTATCGGAGAATGATTCTGCTTTACCTCCCAAGCAGTTCTGTGAGGATGAAGAACTGGAGATAGTTAACTTACGTAGATGCCAGTAACTAACTGATAAGTGAGAGATACTAAGTCTGCCTGCCAACTTGTGTTACTCTAAAATCTACCTAGTGGGTGGTTTTATTAATCAATTTGTTTTATAAAGTGACTTTTAGATGACCTTATCTGTGCATAACAACTGTGGACACCAAAAAAAATAGTTGCTAAGTGGTCAATTATATCATGTAGGCTTCTTCCACATAATCCTTCTGAGGATCTTTGTAAGAGCCTAGGAACAAAGAAAAAGGGTATCAAGTTCAAACTCTGACAGAGGGGTAACAAATAATGCAAGCTGCAAGACGGTTGCTGAACACCCTTAGCCACCAACCTTGATCATAGAAACAGGTCCCTGCTGCCTTGGGGGTATAGCAGAAAGCTGTTGAACTGTGTGCAGTGAGCCACAGCTGTGGCTGCATAGGAAGGCTCAGAATTGTTTAGGTCAGAGTCAAAAATATTCACTTAATAGATGTGACAGGAAGTGCCAGTTCCACAGTGCAGTGTAGTAGCCTTTCTGCAGATGACTCTACTTCAGAAATGTGTGGGTTTTTTCCATGTAAGTAAAAAACATGGAGATTTTTTTTATAGATTTATATTTTGATGTATTTACAAAATTATATAAATATATAGTATATAAACATACTTCACATATTAAATAAATACAATGTAACAGATGTTTCACTTCATGTAGGGCGAAATGTAGTCTGAATTACATATATACTTATATCTACAAATATATATACACAATACTAAAACTGTACTATAGCACATGTTTGATTTCATCTAGTAGCCTGTATGATTTTAACTAGAGTTAGTTTGACAAAGAGGGATGAGAGGAATGAGAACAAATTTTAAATCCTGTTTAAATCCCTTCCCTTGACTTCTAAAAGAGCTGCTTTTCATCGCGTCAGTAAATTCAGATTAAAATAACTCCTTAAGGCAGATGACTTAAGTGTATCTGATTAATTGTGTCTGGTAGGAGAGAAGACTCAAGCTCTTAATTTAGAAATTAAGCCCATCCCTCATCTAAAGCTGAAATTTAGATTCTGCTGAAATCTCTATTTTGAGTCTTGCTTGGTGAAAAAGACCCACCAGTTAGTGTGCTCATATGACTGTTATTCAACCCTATTTTCTAGTCACACTTTTCTCACATCAGCGGTCATGTATCTGAAGTGTTGGTGATGCAAATGCAGCTTGATTGTATAATGCCATGAAATACTTGACTAGCAAGCAAAAAGAAAAATCATCCTTTTTTTATGACTTCTTGAATGACTTGTATGGAAAAAAGTTGCATTATTTCCTGCTTTCACAGAAGCTTTCGCAGTATTTCTGTTTCACTGTTTTCTGCAACTTTTTTGAGGCTTGGAAAGAAAGAATTGTGCTATTCTTGACTTACTAGAGATCAAGTCAGCTGTTTCTCACTGGAAAATGTAGTCTGTGTAGGTGGACCAAAAACTGAGGGATTACTGTTCAGAAATACAGTTTGTGTTCACTTAATTCATTAATTGTTCTGCAGAAGTGAAAAAAATGAAACATTCCTTTTCCCTCCATACCCATTTCCTGAAATGCCCAACAGTCACATTTTAAATATATTGACATGCTGTTACAGCAACAAGACTTCAGTCACTTCTGTCTCTTTATGCAGTGGTTTCCTTTTAGTGTGGACATGCACATGATTGCGAAATTGAACAGTCAGGTTGTTGATTATTTATGACAAGACTGTCTGAACAAACTCCTAGTAAAGCTATTTCTTATGCTTCCTACTTTCAGCTTGCTTTCGGATGCTGTCCTAGAAAATTATGTGCTGTGGGACCATATTTCTTACAAATTCAATGTTATCAGATATGGGACACAGCAAAAATATGAAAATGAGACTGATCTTGAGCAGTAGAGTTTGGAGTCTGAACTGACAACCAACTTCCCTTCTAGTTTTCTGTGCCTCTAAGTTTGATTTGTTGTGTCCGTGTTCAGTATTGGTGTTTGGACTGAGTTTGATAAGCAACACTAAATCTCCAATGAACTAAATATTTAGCGGGCTAATGTCTATTCAGTTGGTCTGTAGTTCTATACCTTCACTAGCTGTATTTCTTGGGGCCTCATAGCAGATAGCCAAACCGAGAGGCAACATTTCCTGCTGGCTGTTTGTGTAACTGGTGACCTTGAGTGCAATGACAAACCAAGGCGTTTTTCAATATCTTGTTTCTCTAGAACTCCTTTTAGTTACCTTGTCGTTTTTCTTGCGATTACATACATTGCTCATCGCTAAAATGCATGAGAACACAATCTGAAGCCATAGGAGGCCACAACTGTAGAACAGTAGGAGTCTTAATCTGTTTATGACAGAAGGTGTTTGTTTCTCTGCTTTTCTCTTGTGAGTTTGTTGTTTGGTTTTGTGCTGGGTTGTGTGTTTTGGGTTTTTTTGGTTTTGTTTTTTGTAAAAAAGCTTTTTTAAGCATCATGATGTAAACAAGAAGCTTATTATTTAGTGGCAGCAGTGTGCCAGATGATCATGAAACAAGATCTAGTCTGTGCTTGGGAAAGCTTTGTTCTCTGCCTTTAAAGAGATACCCAGCAGAGATGATCTGCTGGGATGTGGAGGTTTTTTGTATATATTTTTTAAGGCTAGGTGGCAAATTTCTTGATCCTGTCCCATAATGTAAGATTTCTTTATTAAAAGATGTCTGGCAAGGAGAGTGAGCAGGAATAGCTCTGCTGCCGTTTGAAGCTGAATTCAGGTTTTGCTTGGTTATCACCATGGCTGAATTCAGCATGAATTACAGGCCAGCTGTACAGGGCAGCCAGTTTCTGCTGGCCTGTTGAGAGCCAGCTTTTGAAAGACATTTTGCTTTGATTCACTCTTACTTTGCAGCAGATCAAACGGAGAAATATTTCCCGGTGAGGTGTTACTACAGTATAGTTGTGCTGCAAGAGGAATTACCACAGGGATACCAGTAAGCCTCTGAATGTCCTAGGAAACAATGGTAATCACTGGGGCTGAAATGCTGATATTTTCCCCTTTATCTTCACTTATTTACCCACATGGAATATATATATTGAAATATTTTTTTATCTGAATTGGGTTGTATCATATATTTAATGAGCTTTTAGTCTGCATTGTATCAGATTTTACATCTTCACCATAGAATTTGCTAGAATTTTGGTCTACCTGATGTATGCAAGTGCATCCTTAACTTAAATCTATCCTTCTTGATTGTTCATTTGATAGTTTCATCCACTTGCTACCATAAGTATCAGATATGCAATAAACTTGTCAGGACAAGCAAAGGACACTGCAATTAATAGCAGACAGTTGAGGTGTGTTTGGTCACTTATTCTCAAGTATGTTACAAAACTATCTGTAAGTGTCAGCTAAACCAAAGCTTGGAAGAAGAAAATGGGTTCTGATGGTAATTTGTGTTAAATGAAGATGTAGTAGTGATTGACAGTAAAGAAGCAGCGTACTAACTTTAAAAGTCTTGGGGTTTCATTAATATCACTGTATCAGACTTTGATGTTGAGGTCTCAGAACGCAGTGCACAGCACAAGTTGTATTTTGTGATGTGGAGCCATTTATTCATGTGCTGTTCTGTGGGGCTGTTTCATCTGTTTCCTTTGAAACAGTGTGGAGTTTGTGTGGGCTTTCAGAGGAAGTGATCCAGAGCAACCCTGGAAATGGGGTTGCTTCTCTTCCCTCATCTTTTCCCTGGTGGCTGCACTAGAAAAAAGTTTTTTGGTGTGTCCTTTATGTACCTTATAAAAAGCATCTTCTAATGAGTTAGACTGAATGGGGGGCTGACAAAATCTTCACTTTGTTTCAGAAATTTTAGAGACCTTGGTGGAGTCATGCCCACAATTAATTGAATATCAAAGCCTTGGACTTCAAAGAAGTGTTTGTGAAGTCTGCATGTGATTTCTTCAGAGACAAAAAGCACCTTTTGCTTGAACGTGTGCCTAAATCTAGTCTAGTAAGCATTAAAGTAATTTTTTACAGTTCTGAAGGTCTTGCAAAGTTTGCAGATATGACTTAGATATAAGCAGTTCCTGCAAGGTCTGAAGGCAGGGGAAAAAGAAAACTAGAATTGCAAAAAACTGTAAACATGATTGGAGTAGCATAACTGCTGCTGTGGAGAAGGTAAGGAACCAAAGACAGAGGTGAGATAATGTGAACCCCTCAGCAGCTGGGGTTGTGAGTTTTCTTCACTTGGAAGGTCAGTGTCACAGGGACAAAACATTACTAGTAAATATGTTGTTAATATTTGATGTACTTTATAAATTACCCTAGATGTTTGGGGGAGTTTTGTAGATTTTTGTTTTGTTTTGTTTTTTTTTTTTTTCCTGTAAAACTAGTAAATTAGCTTTCTTCTTTTTGGGAATACATTTGTTTATGTGTGAGGTTATTTTCTTTCTGGTTAGTCAGTTGACAACTCTCCATCTGGGCTCTGAAGCTTAGGATAAAGATGTTCTGCATGGTCCTATCCTATTGCTATCTTTAGGGTGATACATAAGTATTATAGCCTCTTCTTTTAGCTCACTTTGTGCTCCTATCTGCCTCGACTGGTTGTTGCAATCACAAAGTTGTAGTCTTAGCATATTGAAAGTGTTCAAAGAAAAATACAGGTTAAACCTCGTAGTGTACTCAAAATATTTATTGTTCTTTCTAAAATTAACAGCAAACTGATTGATTTGTCATGCTCTTGGGAACAAAAATATCTGGCTCTGTGAGTTGCAATATCACGCTGGAAAAGGGACATAATAAATGCCCGGCTTATGAAAGACCTTCTGAGTCTTGCCTGCGAAGCTGAGGTTAAGGAATGTCATTAGTAAATTTTAATGTTGGTGAGAGAAACTTGTAAGTAGTGGTGAAAATGGTTGGAATTGGAAATGAGATTTTTTACATGTATAATGTTTGACAAAAGCCTGTGACCTAAAGGTATTGCCTGCTTGCTCTTGTATTTTGTCAGTGCAGGTTTTTTCCTTGTGCTTTCTACATGAAGTTCCATCAGACAGAGGATGCATAGCCTAATGTAAGTGCTGCAAGAACTTAGCTATTGCTGTTTACAGTGAAGTCATTAGAAAAAATCAAACACAACAGGCAACAGCTGACAATGTGATTTCCAATGGCAGAAATGTAGACTATTAATGCAAGGAAATAAAGGAGTATCTTTCCTTTTTGTGCTGTTTTTCAGACTGCTCTGCAATGACTACAGCAAGATACAGGCCTACCTGGGACTTGGTACTTGACCCATTAGTGTCCTGCAAGCTCTGCCTTGGTGAATATCCTGTGGAGCAGATGACAACAATAGCACAATGCCAATGCATCTTCTGTACCTTGGTGAGTTTGTGTTCTATGTTAGGCATAAAAACCAAAACCTGATTTTAATTACAGAACTTGTATGTTTCTGCTGTGTGGGTTTCACCCTGAAGTATTGATGTTGCAGTGGAAATACTATTTCTGTGTACTTGGCACAAATGCTTAGCAGGTAAATTTTTGTTTTCCTGTTCAAAAAAAAAAAAAAAGTTTTTTACTCAGCACTTGAACATACTGTATAGTTACCTCTTTAGCAAGTTTATTCATGCTTTCCTTTTCATCTCTCAGTGGCTTGGATTTGGGGATGGCTTTTTGATTGGCTGGATTTTTATTGGGTGCTTTGGTGGTGTGGTTGGTTTTTTTTGGTTGGTTTTTGGTTTTTTTAACTTTAGAAGAGAATAGAGTCAGTTGGAAGGGATTGTTCTACAATGTTCATCAGTTCAGCTGCCTGACCACTTCAGGGCTCATCAAAAGTTAAAACATGGTGTTAAAGGCATTGTCCAAACGCCTCTTAAACACTGACAGGAGGCTGCTGCCCCAAGCCTATCTGTGAAGCCTGTTCCAGTGTTTGGTCATCTTCTTTGTAAAGAAATGCTTCCTAATGTCCAGTCTGAACCTCCTGTGGTGCAGCTTTGAACCATTCCCACGTGTCCTCTCACTGGATACTAGGGAGAAGAGGTCAGTATCTCCCTCTCTACTTCCGTTCCTCAGGAAGTTTTAGAGAGCAAGGACTTCACCCCCTCAGCCCCATCCTCTCCAAACTAGACAAACCTAAGGTTCTCACCCGCTCCTCTGAGGAACATGCCTTGCAGCCCTTTCATCAGCTTTGTTGTCCACCTCTGGATGCATTCAGGTTCTTTCACATCTTGCTGAAGTTATGGGGCCCAGAACTGCACACAGCACTCAAGGTGAGGCTTTACCAGTGCTGAATACAGGAGAATAATCACCTCTTTTGACTGGCTGATGAGGCTATTTAGTGCACCCTGGAATGGGGTTTGCCCTCCTGGCTGCCAGGGCTCGCTGCTGACTTGTATGGAGCCTGTTGTCACCCAGCACCTCCAGAATCCCCTTCTGTAGGACTGTTCTCCAGGCACTCCTCTCTTAATTTATACTTGTGTCTGGTGTTACTCAACCTGAGGTGGAGAATTTGACACTTAAACTTGTTTCATTTCATGCTATTAATCATAGCCCAATGCTCCAGTTTCTCTAGATCCCTCTGCAAGGCATCTTATCCCTCAAGAGAATCAACAGCATGTCCCGGTTTTGTATCATCATCAGTCTTGCTAATGGTGCATTCAACTCCTGCATCCAAACAGCTCATAACCATATTGAACAGAACCGACACTAGCACCATGTACCTGCTCATCTCACAATTTGTGCAGAAGGCTGCTGTGACGAACAAAAGCCTTACTGAAATCCAGAAAAACTATGTCCACTGCCTTTCCTTCATTCACTAGGCAGCTGACCTTGTTATAGAAGGTTATCAAATTAATTGAACAGACTTGCTCTTTGTGATCCCATGTTGACTGTGCCTGATGATTGCATTATTCTTTAAATGCCTTTCAATGGTACCCAGTATAGCCACACACTACCGAAGTATTTAATTTATTACGAATTTTGATTTCACTGTATCATAGTCACATAACAGGTTTCCATTACTGTATTGTACAAATGCTTGCCTGGAATAATAAGCGTATTGTTGGTTGAATACAAAACACTGGCAACCATAAGTGTAGTATGTGACAAAGATGATCATCGTCCAGTTAATGGATATTAATAGTTTATGAATGGAGAATGAAAACTAGTACTAATTTTTCATCCCTAATAATGATTTGAAATTAAAATTTTAGATCCTTAAATTTTGTAGTGGGTGCAGGTACACCAAAAACTTTGTAACAATGGTTTGACAGAGGAAAAGTTGAAATGTTATCAGTAAGAATATAACTTTTGGGGTACATAATGCTCAGGCTTTAATTTCCCAAGAGTTTTGACATGGTGTTACAGATTCAGAAGTGGGATTGTGTGACTTTTTTTTTTTTGTTAAATTTGAAAGTCCTTTTCAACAAAGTTTTTTGGTGTATGCTCCTAATGTTCAAGATCAAGGATTTTAGTTACTTTTTATCTTTCTTCATGGAAATACTATCTTTTAATAATAGATTTTTTTCCCTGATGGAAAAAAGAATGGCCAATAGAACAGACAGTTACACTTTGAAAGGAATGTTCGCTTAAACATGCAAAAGTATACAAAATAATAGGCTTCATGAAAACTGTTCTCCACTGTAGTACTTACAGCTGAGTGTTCTGTTTCTGCCTGTTGCTTGGGTGTGGAAAATACTTAAATTTCAGTTTTCAGTAACATTTCAGTGGTAGCAGAAAAACTGGGTTACCAGATACATCTTTTTATCTTCATCTGGTTCCTCCTGATGCTTACTGCTGTCACTGAACTGTTTCTTGGTAGACAACAGTTACTGACTCTTACTGCTCATTTGAAAGATACAACCAATTAGAGACATTAAATATGTAACCATTGCAAATAACCTGTACTTAGCAGCTGACAGAATTAACCTGACTGTGGTGAAATGGGTTTTTTGTTTTGAACTCTGTTCTGGTGGAATCACCAACCCACTTGTACCACTTGTATTTTACTGTCTTGAATAGTTTATTCGGCTTGGTCCTGTTTAAGGAAATTGGTGTAGTTTATCTGCCTCTTGTTTGCCACTTGCTTCACTATGGTGACATTTGAGTGCCCCGAGAAAATTATTTATCCAAAAGCACTGCTGCAAATTAATGGGAAATGTTACTTTTGCTTTCACTGACTGTGAAGGAAGAATTAAGAATCAATCCAAATAAATGCAAGAGGCAATAGCTGTAAACCTGTTACAGCTCCGGCTTTCATCTGAAATCCAAGGCCTTCATATCAATCTGCAACCTGTCCCAAAGGTAAATTGCTAAAGAAAATACTCCCCTAAGTCAGGCAAGATCAGTTAGCCTATTGGCAATTGTTAAGGAAAAGTGTGACAGCTGTGCACAGATTCCTCCTCTTGTGTTCCTCCAGTGACAATTTCCAGAAACACCAAGGACATTTCGGTCTTCAATATGAACTGTGCTTTGTAAATGGACAAACTAAAATTGTTTAAAACCAACAGGAAAAAGACCCAAGCCTTTTGATTCAAAATTTTGCATGGAGTCTATGTACAGTACATCCAGTACATCTGTTTTGTTTTTGATTGACCAATATATAGTTTTGTTCTGGCTGCTTGCTTTTATGTAAATGAACAGAGATGACTGATGGCCTCTCCAGGGATTTGAGCAAAAGAGAAAAAGGCATGTCTGTTAGAAATGTGAGAACTACTTTTGCTGCAGCTTTTGCCACTATCTCTGGCCTTTCTGTCTAAATTACAGCAAGCTGAGACAGCATCAGTATGTATTAAAGATATTTGAAGTGCAGTGCTAGTGGTATGTAGGCAGAATTTGGATCCAATGTATAGGTCTCTCAGTCCCATAATGTTTATTATAATACTCTTTATAATCATAGAAGTGCTGTAGTAAAGATCCTGTGAAGAATTGTCTCTTCCTGACACTTATACAGTAGCACAACTTTGCTATTCAGAAAAATAGAATGGGGATACTGTTTCCTTTTGCTTTCTGGCAGAGCTGTGCATGGTTTGAATAGAGCAGACTGCCACTCCTCTGCTGATAAGGTGCAGGCACTACAATTTCCCATAGTATTATTTTGCCAATTGTGGCTATTTAATACAAATTAGTGCATTTAATACTCCATTATGGTTTTTATGATTATGATCATTAATGTGCACACAGTGCTGTGAGCTCTCAAGTTTTATGTATCTCATCCATTAGGAATGTTACAAGAATGTATTTGCTCTGGCACCTCAAGCAAATCCTTGTTGGATTGCTTGAAGTACCAGAGGAACAAAAGTCTAGAGAGTAGAAAGAAAAACAAGCTATCTGCTGATGGCTTTTTGTTTTTCTGGGTATTATCAAGAGACAGAGTAGTATCTCTCTTCTGGAATCGTGTCAACAGTAGGACCAATCTTAAGCGTGCTCATCTAGTTCTGGACCAAAACACTTAAATATCTTGCTTTTTATTAAATCACTTCTCACGTAAATAGCACACAGTGCATAGCTAGTAACTTTAATTTTTAAGATAGTTACTTAACAGCTGCTTGCCCCAGCAGAAGCGAGTGGTTGTAAATGTTTTCTCCAGAAAGCTTTCCTCATGAGCCTTATAGAAGGAAAGGGAGAGTAAAGCAGAGAACACCACTTTTTTTCTTTTTTTTATTAGTTACTGCACTAAATTTTTTCACTTATTACTTGGCCTTTTCTGTTTTGAGGGGTTAATGGGAGATAAGGATGGAGCAATTTTAGTCCACTTGCTGTCTGAAATTCTGATTATTTTGTAATCTATGATGAAATTCTCATGTGTCTTAAAGGACAGGATGTTTTCTTGATGTGTTACCAATTGTATATGTGCTAAAGTTGCAACAGGTTTTTGTTCCAGTTGATATTCTTGCATATAAGTAAAGCAGTTAGTTGCATAAATGTGTTTCAATTCAGGATTTACATGTACACCTGTGTACATAAATACTATATAATTTTTATATGCATAAACATACACACAGATGTGTCAATGTGTTGCAAGTACAGCGATGCCACTATTACTCAAGACAGGCCAAGCACCTTTTGACCTCACATTAGATTATTCAGTTCCCTTCAAGATATTATGCAGTGCTGATCATTCTGGTACTGGAGGATTCATTGCCTACTTTTCTCAAATTTAAAAAGAAAATCAGTCAAGTAGGTAGTCCAGGCAAGAAAATGTCTAGAAGAAGTATGAAGCCTAACAGAAAACTTGTCTTTGATGGAAAAGTTTGATTATTCATCTGCAGTCCACTTTGTTACTGATGGAAGGAGAAACTGCTGTTCAAACATGTGAGGGGGCCTATGATCAGAAAGAAAATAACAAAGCTAGTGTTAAGACCTACCTTCTGCTGCTTGTCTGTGCTTTCTTGTTGGTCAGATGTGCACATGTGGATCAACTTTGTTGTGTTTGAAATTAGCACTTCTTAGTAGATACTAATACTCTGGTTCTTGCTCCTAGGCTCTACCTTAAGCCCTTGAGGCAGCTGATTAATTTTACCTGGACCTTTAGGTGTCCTGTGGAGTTTGGCATATTCTATGTCAAGTAGCATGACAGCAGGATAGTGACAAACTCCTGCTTTCACTAGTCCTTTTTAAACAGAATTACTGAATTTGCCTAATCATGGCTGTTCATACATATCTGCTTAATTCTAATCATTCTGCTATTTGAGCTTCCTCATAGACTGAAGACCAGCAAGGCAGATATTATCCTGCCTGTAACTGGCATCAGGAATCCTTTTTTCCTGTTGTTGTCATGCTTGACTGGAAGCGCATAGAGCTTGTCTGAATTAAATGACAGGAACAGGCATGATTTACTTAGTGTTATCCCTCACTCCAAATGAGGCAGAGGCAGTATCAGCTTCTCCTTCCCCTGGGGCGAGGCAGACAGCGAGAGCAGTGTGGATGGGAACAGGTGGGCTTGGCTGCCTTCCTGATCCTGCGTGGTTTGTCTCTGCTTGCCAAGGCAAACCTACCTCAGCAGGGCAGCACTGTACTGAGACCAGGCCTTGCCTCTACCAATGGAGATGCTCTGTGTGCTTGGAAACAGGAGCAGGGGAAACCTAATGGTTTGTGAGGTTTTCCAGAGTTCTGAGTCCTTCTTAATAGCTGTAATGTTTCCCTATTTCCTACTAGCTGCTGGCAAAGCTTAGAGCTTGCTGCTTTTGCTCACTTACCCCAGCCTTAGCAGAGAACTGATACTAATCTTGTCATGTGATGTCAGTAGAGGCTTTGTGGTTAGAGGTCACCATGTGTTTGCATAGCAGTTCACATGGCTGGCTGGGTTCTGACTTGTCTTTAGGTGCTCTGATGACAGAACTTCCTGCTTTAATAATAAACTCACCTGTTTACAGAGTAATGTGCAGTTGGGAACTGCAGAACCCTGAGTGAAAACTAAACTTGATCCAGAGCCTTCAGCTCTCCTCTCTTGTGTGAAGTTACTACATGAGATTAATGTTACCTGTCCTTCATCAGGATGTTAGGGAAACTAGTTTACTTTTGTTTGCATAGTGTTTTGCATGTAAAAAGGGAAGAACCTTTGTTTGCTGCAGGTGTATTGTCCTCCCTCTAGAAATATTAGAAATAAAAAATGAATAAACTTTTCTCAAACATAAGGAAAGATTGAATTATTTGTTTGTGTTTTTGCCTCCTGAATATTTAGGTTTCATCCAACATATGTTGGCATTTTGAAAACAAGTTTATTTTTGTAAAGTTTACTGTGTTTTTTATGAATTTCAACCCTGAATAGGTGAGAACAAGCAGCTTGTGCAGGGAAATAGAGGGATAAAAATCCAACATGAAAGAAGTTTACATGTATGTCCACTTGAGCTACCAATTCTAAGATGAAAATATGCACAAATGACAAGATATTATCCTTGTCTGACCTGGCCGTTTTCTGCTGTCTACTATAATTTCTCTGAAGAAAAACTGTTCATCTGCTATATATTTTACAGTACACAGTCATAAATAAATGTGTATAGAAAAAACAGCCCTACCACTTCAAAGGCTAGGCTGCTATAAGTCTTTCTTTTTTTAAGATATTCAGCTGGGAAAAGTCGCTCGTTTTTCCAGTGCATTTGTTTCTGGATGCTTGGTCCTGCTTGTGATTTCTGCAGCCATTGATTGCTGTGTCTCACAGGATATTTGCCATATCCTAATATTTCTCAAGCTGAAGTAGTCATCAGGGCTCTTCTTGCTGCATTCTTGAAACATACACTTCTTCTTGCCTTACTTTCATCATTTGTTGACTCATAGCCTGATGCTGCCACTTCCCTGTACTCAAGGAGGGTTTGGAGGCTGGATTCAGTCAGAGAGGTAATGCACCTCATCCCTAATATGAATATTTTATCTGAGTTGTTTGCATCAGTTAAGCAGTGTGCACCAGGGCCTGCTGTGATTATTTGGGTGTACTCTCAAAGCCTTTGGACAAAGCAACAAAATTGCTCCAGTATGAATCAACAGCCATCATTGCACTAACCACAGTGGCATGTACAGTGGCTGAGTCCCTGCTCCTGCCAGGATGCTGGCCAGTTCCCATCCTGATATTGCACTGCTGATGGAAGCACTAGGACTTCTGAACAAGAAAATTTTTACAGCTCAGTGAAAGGATGCTCAGACATGGAAGCACATCGGTTACTTATCTTTCTCAGCCATCATCCTGTTTGGCCGTCATCCACAGGCAAGATGATGTGATTGTGTTTAGACTGACAATATAGTCTGTAGCAGAACTACAGAACAGCTGGTGCAGTCTTTAAAAATTGACAGTGGTGAGAGAAAGAGGCGTTTACCCTTGGCAATTTTGAACAAAAAGGTATCTTTTAAAAAGAGGCCAAGTATTGGGCAAGTGGAGGCAAGAAGCCTGTCAAACAGAGGTTTTTCAAATTGTTTACCACTTGGGGTAAAACATTTATCAACTGTGACATTATCTATCTATGGTCCTGGCCAAGGTCTCTTGGTGTGTACATTCTTGTTCACAGCACAGGGTACTAAATATTTTCCTGTGCTCTGGATCACCTTGCTGGTGCTTTTCTAGGAGTCAAGTTTTGGTATGCTTGTGTAGCAGAATTTTTGTCTCTGTAACAAAACAAAGGATATAAAGAATAAATACGTTAGACTGTGCTCTGTTACTGCTTTCAGATTGCTAGATTTGAAGTACTGCATGTCAAGATAAGTGACTGTTTCTTCCTGTGGTTTATTCTTAAGGATGATGAATCAGCTGCAGGGTTAATAAAAATTGGAATTTTAATAGTGAAGATTTCTTTGATAGTAGACTATTGTCTCTGAGGAGATGTCTAGAAAAGTGGAAATTTCTTTAAGTTGAAAGTATTGCCACAAACATTAAATGTTTCTAGTGTACATCTGTCTCTGGTCTAGGTGAGTTGTGGATTTGGATGTAACTTGTGCTTGTGGATTTGGTCAGTATAGTTGACAGATTATCTAATAAAGCAAAAAATCACTCCCACAGTCGTGTATGTCTCAGACAGATCTCTGATTGTGTGTGTAGATATTTTCTGGTAAGTCACTTGTCAACTAAGTAGGATTAGAGTGATATTAAAAAGCTAGATTGGAGATCTGCTGTAGAGAACTGTGCAGACTGGAGCAGCAATGCAGGAGTGATTCCAAGTTGAGCCTGTTATTAAACAACAGTAGATTTGAGGCAGGATTATAAGTACTTAACACAAAAAGGCCATGTAGTAAGTTTGAAAGAAGCTTAAAAGCTCTCCAAGAAATCTACCTTTTCTTTTCTCTCACATGTTTTCTTCCATGGAAATCTGTCAGTTTTCTTTTTCTATGAAACATTAAGATTAAAATAAGATGATTCCTTTGACTGGAGTGCTGGAATGGAAGGATACAGGCTCTTTAGGAAGGACAGGCAGAGGAGATGAGGTGGGGGTGTCAGTTACCCAGTATGGCAGTAACCAGCTGCGGAGCTCTGCTTGAGGATGAACGAGGAGCCGACTAAGAGCTTATGGGTCAGGACTGAAGGGGATGGCTGGGACAGGTAACTATAATGGGGTCCTGCTACAGGGAACCTGACCAGGAGGCCTTACAAGAAAATGGGAGGGACTTTTTACAAGGGCATGTAGTGATTGGACAAGGGGAAAGGGCTTTAGACTGAAAGATTGTAGGTTTAGATACTAAATCTCTTTTTCCGGAATAGGGAAGGTCAAGCCTTACTGTATCATTCTTCTCTCTTCTTCAGACAACACACCAGCTGTAGACTGCTTATTTTAGGGGAGTTTTTCTTCTTCAAATTATTCAGTTTTGTCTAAATGGAAAATATTTCTAGAAAATGATGTTTTATTCAAGTAAAAGCTCTCTACCAGAGTGAATTTGCTGTTTGGACAAAAAGAGAGGGAAGCAATTATTCCAAGAGTATTAGTCTTCACCTGACACACGGATACCCAAATTGATCTGTCTAATTTTTTTCTTGTAGTTACAGAAATTCACTCGCTCTCACACACTCTTGCCTCCAGGCCCATTGAGTATTACACACTGCATCACTATGTACTATCCTAATCTGAAGCTAAAATAGGGCATTACGTCACATTACCTGAAACATTTACAGACAATATGTCCACTAGTATAAATGCCTATTCACCAGACTGACTGCAGAACTGGCTTAGTGGAATTAGCTCAGAGCAGTGGAATAATTGCACTGCCTTATGGCAAGAAAAGATATCACCTCCTTAGTAGTCATCTTAAAGTAATGTTAAGAAAAGCTCCTGCTATGCAGAGCATAAAAATATTACAAAATCCTATCAAAAGTAGTTGTTACAGTAGTTTTGTTTATCTGTGTAGCCTCAATACATGAATTTTTGAGCTTTGGCTTAGTATCCTATTAGCTCAAAAATGACCCATAGAACCAAACAGTAGATTTGTAGCTAGAAGACACTACTAAGTAAGGACACTCAATGTCCTTTCATATTCTTCATATTCTTTCCTAGAATGTAAGGCCCAAAGGTATCTTTATATTCACCTAGTCTGATGTCACTTGTAATATGAATCACAGAATACCAGCTGGCATTTCCTGGTTCTTCGTGTGGTTGAATTCAAGTTATATGTGTGTGTATATATGTATGTATGCTTTTAGAAGTTCGCTTAATACTGCCTTGATACGGAATTTTAGACCCACAATTTAGTCTACATATTAATAATCATCCTACTTGAAAACATTTTCTTGATCAGTTTGAACTTCAGAGAAATCGCCCTTGTTAAAATATGTCAGTCCTTCCTTGTGTTCCTGAAGTGCAGTGCAAACTCTTACTGATTGTCTACCCAAAGTGCAGGGTTATTTACCTTGTTAATCTTTGTGTACAATAGCAACTCCCTTTGCTTATCTTTATATTTACCATTACCAAAGGCATTGTAAAAAAAATATTTTCTTTTTCTTTTTAGGCCTTGGTAAAAGCTGCATTTCTTCTTTTTATTTCTTCACTTTTTCCCCTTTCAATTTTATCAGTATGTGTGTGGTTTTTTAAAAATGTTTTACCAGCTCGTGATGATTCCGCATGTAGTGCACATTTTATTTGGGGATGACTGTGGCCTAGTGCCAGCACTAAAATACATTTGAAGTTTTAAGAAATAAATCAAATGATATGATGATATACTTGGGTCTGCAATCCTGTCATGCTTTTTTGTCTTTTCCAAATCCATTGACTTATTTATAAAATTCCCCATATGACTTGGCACTTGAATCTGCAGCATTAATGTAGTTAGAAGTCTACATTCTGACCAAATCCCCCTAGCACCTGTTAAGAAAATAATACAGGATAATATTTTTACCTGCCTAACTTACAAATAAAAGATGACATCTTGAAAAGCCATTTATCATTTGCTGCAATAGTAGCAATAATATGTTCTTAAAAGTAAATTTGTTATGACTTTCCAAAAACATCTTAAACTGCATATAATTTAAAACACTTGGTATTGTGAAATGACCTTAGGCACCAAGTGAATACATTTTTTTTTTTTTTCTGTCAAAGTAGATGGTAGATAAGTGTTGCCCCACTTGGAAACAGTGAAAGCCAGATTCCTTCTTAGGAATTAGGATGAGGTTTATTTGGGTTTTGATGTCAGGAGAAATAAGTCAAAGCATCATCATCAGAAGTAAGTGTGATTGTTCCTTGAATTCTTCTGAAAAAAAAAATTAAAAGCCAGAAATTCTCTTTAAATTTTGCTGTGGCCTGTGCAGGTTTGTTAGAGCTAAGTGAGCAGAGCAAGATTGTGTTATTGCTTGGAAATTAGGCAAAAAAATAACCATTTTGATTCTCATAGGGTATTTTGATCTTCATAGCATTAGACAAAAAGATAGGCAGCTCTAAAGCAGCAGCGCGTAGTGGTCACTGAACATACCTTTCTGCGTGGTGCAGTCCTTGATCTATGAAGGTTAGAAGTACAACATGTCTTGCAGAGCTGTGTTTGGCAGCTTCAGAAAGGAAGTCATTCCTTTAGTAGCCATCTATATCTGAGGCAAAACCAGAAGCGTTCCCAACTTATACAGGCAGCTTATAGTAAAACTGAGTTTGGCTCTCAGTTTACCTTTGAGTTAAAACTCCTCAAAGTGGTTGTGCTCCTACCCTTTGGCATGGGGACAGCAAGTGACAGTAGAATTCTTGAATTACCAACTGAAAGTTATCCACACACCAGAAGGGACAACAGTGATGGAAGCTAACCAGTCTCTTCTGACTGATCTTAGCAGCATCTGGGGCACTGGATGCATCTTGACCTGCACTTTACATAATTTTGATATAAAGTTTTATTTATAATTACATAATTTTATATATATGGTGTATGTAGCCTGTATATATGTAACATGTTGTGCAGTGCTTTGCTTTCCTTTGTCTATGGGAAATTGCCAGAGTTAAGTGGCAGTTTTCATTGGCTGCCTAACATTCATGACATTGTAAAATGAAATGTTAAGGTACAGATCTGTATCCTTAAGGAACCCAAACAACCTTAGCAGTGTTCTGGGGTGCCACCATATAATAACTGTTTCCTCTCCTGAGTTGTTTGATATGCTGAGAGAATGCATGCTGGATAGAAATCTAAGCTACTCCAGTTACTTCTTTGCTTGTTGCAACTGCAACATAAACCAGAATAACCTGCCTAGCGATTGTTATGCATAAAGCAGAAATGCAAATGAAAAATCAGTTTTTGATAGGTTTAGAGTCCCTTCAAGTGTGATTTACTTAAATAGTTTTTAATTACTGAAATGAGATGGGTTTTTTTTTTAAAGAAAGAAATAAGTTGAACTTGGTAAAAGCACTTCTTCAAATATAAGCAACTTGCAATTGATGCACATCTACTATACAAAGAATAAAAATTCTCCTCAGCATATTTGTTTTATAAGGGTCAGTGTACAACAAGAAGTATCTTGTGACATTAGTCCAACCTCAGCCCTTAGGTATCTAATTTCATCTCCTGTTTTCTCTCAGAAAAATTATGTAAAACAGTTCATTTTGAACATTGCTCAGGGTGACTTAACACTCCTGCATTTTTTGTTCATGCTACACAGTACTTTATTGCCTTACTGGAAAGGCTTTGAAGAGACTTTCTTCCACCATGGAATCAACTACAAGTTACATAGAAAATGAGCAACAATTTACTTGTCATCCTTTGGTAATTGTTTTGCAATGAACTTTTCATAGTATATAATTGAATACTAATCCTAGCGTTGTTTGAGCATTTCTGGTACAAGTGGCACGTCTTCCATCTGCTTCTCTTGCAACCACTTTGGGTTACTCTTTCTCTGCTTCAGAGGTCTCTAGAGTGAGGAAGTCTTGAGTGGACAGGGTATCCTATTCTCTGCTTATTTTACAGCAAGATTTTGTGGCCTTGAGACAGTTCCCAGAGGGTGAAGCATGAGAAGTGCACTTGGCTGTGCTGATGTTGAGGAGGCAGGGGCCAGTGCCACATCAGGGGAAGGAGGTGGCCGTGGACACTGCTCATGACAGGGATGAACTGTGTCATGTCTTGGAAGATGTGAGTGAGGAAAGGGAAGCAAATTGAATAGGCTTTGGCAGTGGTCCCAAACAGGTTGAAGAGGAGAATTAGCCACATTAATGATTAATGATTGCAAAGCTCATTCAGCTTGAAAAGTACTTTCTATAAGTGCTAAGTGCTGGCATTAAAAATGTATGCATTTTCATTTTAATCCACAGTTGGCATCTGCAAAGGGAGAGGAAAGGGAAGAGCCAGCAGTGTCATAGCAGCACTAATACCTCTCTACAGCTGAAATTACAGTTTGTCAAGGCACACAACCTAGGATCTGGGTTTTGCAGAGCTCAGCCTGTGGTCGTTGCTGCTTGTGATTCTCAAACTGCTCCACCACCTGCCCTCCAGAGCTTAAAGTGAAGGCTTGGAAACCTTCCGCGAATCAAACATTTACTAAGTGAACAGTTGTCCTCATTAAGTCCCTACTGATAAAGAGAAAGACATAAACTACTGTCTGTCACACGTGGATTTCTCTGCACAATTAAAAATTTTAAAGGTGTCAGTTATCTGTCTCTTTTTCAAAAAATAGACCTGTTTTCTCTACTGAGTGGGAGACACAGGGAAAGGAGACTCTTAACAGAAGTTATTTGTTGTGCTATCAAGGTGGTGGCATGTTGCTACCAGAAAAGCTGTGGACCAGAGCAGCAGAGACTGCGTTGGCAGGAAGTGGTTTTCGCTGCAATCAAGCTGTGAGGGCTAAAATCTAGAATAATGTGTTAATACAGGTCTCTGAAAGGAGCTGAATAGACAAATCAAAAGGCAGAAGAGAAAAAGAGGCTCAAAGTCTGGACCTTAACAGCAACAAGCCACATGCTTGAGGGTTAGGCTAAAAGGTGCTCATTGATGGTATGGTTGGAAAGAAGAAACAGTTTTATGCTCTGACCTGCAATTAGGCACGCCAGCCTTGGCAAGGTCAGTGCAGCCCTTTGCCTTCCCAGGCGGGTGGTGAGTCAGCAGCTCCATACTTTTTGCAAGTGTTGTGTGGAAATGGTAACTGAAGTCCCTGTTTTGCCAGTTTCCTGCAGAGTGTGTAATCTGTCTTGCCTCCCACACAGCTGAGTGCTGAGGTTGTTTCATATCTTCATTTCACCCTGCTCTTGGTCTAGCCTCAGTCTTTATTCACACATCTGGTTAACGGGGAGTTAGGGGTCTCCTTCTGTGGTTGTCTCTGGTTTGCCACTGCCAGCTGAGCTCACAAGCAGGGTGAGAACACCGCAGGGTGACCCATCCTTTGGGAAGCAGACACTGGTTTGCTCTTTCTGTGTAATGTTGGGCTGGTGGAAGTCGCAGAGAGAAGGGTCTTTGTCTCTGTCATTCCCTTGCCTTCCCAGCAGACACCCATCTTGGCTCTTGCCTTCATGTGGGAAGAGTGGAGGTGGAAGTGGGTTGTTGCTCTGCAAGAATAACAAGGTTTGGTCTTAATTTGCCCTTGCTCAAAAATACCCTCTTTTCTTATCTGTTTTGTTGACAGCCATGCTGTGCGCTGCTGTGTTAGAGGCTACATTTTCAGTTATGACTTGGGTAAAACGCTGTGGTTGCTAGGGGAGAAAGGTATTAGTATTACCAATATTTATTATTCAGTCCCCATGGAAACTGTAGTTCTTTGGGTAGTCCTAATTCTCACATTTTTCCTTCCTATGGAAAAGATATCTCTTTAACCATGAAGTTCAGATGATTATTTTATAGAAAAAGAAGGCAAGATAATAAATTCCCTTTGTGCTCTGGTATGCTTGATAGATGTTTGTCTTCGGGGAGTTACTGGGAGTCACCACTTACTAAGCTGTGTCGTGGCTTCCAGTCACAAGGATTTCTGGAGTGTCTAATTTTATCATGATGATGTTTTATTATTTTTTTTCCCTTCCTCTTTGTTCCGTGTTCGATTTGTCATTTTCCCCATTATTGTTATTTTTTTTAATTTGCTGTGTATTTGAATTTGATGAAGAGTTATTTGGTTAACATTTGGACTCAGTGATTTTAGGGGCCTTTTCCAACTTAAGTGATTCTATGATTCGATGTGGAAATGAACTTTACTGTTTTCTGCTTAAAGGCATAACTGTGGCAAAAACTGTGAGTATGGCCCATGGCAGTAAAAGGGATGCTGTAGTACCTGTTTTTGCAAAGTTTGAGTTCTTCCGATTTTCAGAGGAAAACTGTTAAAATACTGAGTGATTTATTCTTGGTGGGATAGTGAACTCAGTCTTTGGCTTTCTTACAGTGCCTAAAACAGTATGTGGAACTTTTGATCAAAGAAGGTCTAGAAACAGCAATCAGCTGCCCTGATGCTGCCTGCCCAAAGCGAGGTCATCTGCAAGAAAATGAGGTAGGTACACCTTTACTGCAAACAGGGTGTTTTCTTTACAGGATGTTTAAATGTGTCTTGCTCTTTGTTATAGCTTCCATTGTTGGCAAGACATTGTTTTAATAATTTATCGAAGGTCAAATATTTTGTCTCTGTTTAAAATTAGTTAGATTATTGCTGCTGCTAATTGGAAATTTGTCTTTCTTTTGCTTCCTTCAACAGATTGAGTGCATGGTTGCGTCAGAAATCATGCAAAGGTATAAGAAGCTACAGTTTGAAAGAGGTAACACATATAACACTACCTATTGAAGGCTGTGAGAATTATATCGTTCCAGAACAATCCTATAAATCAGAATCTGTCTTTGCACATGTTCACGCAGTAGCATTGTGCATTAATTGTTTGGTCAGCACCAAAAAAAAAAAAATCAAAACCAAACCCCAAAAAGTAGTTGTTTCTGTTCTTGCTTGTGTGATTCCCAGAACTACAGCACTCTGGGAATAAACTAAGGAAAGAAAATTGCTATGTATTATATTGCTATATAACTAAGGGAGGGAGTGACTTCTATTTTGATCTTTGCTGTTTAAGTTGACTACTAGTACTGTCGGGGCTGGGGAGGCAGACTGACCTCTTTCACAGAGTCAGCATTATCTCCTTGGATGGCATCTGGTGCACAATTACCAAGCAGTTCTATGTGTAGTGTGTAATGATATAAGCATTAACAAGGTTCATTTTAAGAATATAAGCTGACTTCATGCCTATTGGGATGTGGAATGGTGTGGTCATAGAGAACTTAAGGTTTTGCTGAGGGCAGGACCCAGCCTAGAAACCACTAAAGTAATTTAATTTTTTATTTAGTTAGTTATTTGTTTATATTGTCTTCAGTGTGCTTTGAAACATGAAATGACTTACCTGTAAGGAGCCTTCAAGAAAGGGATGAAACCTTTTAAGAGTCTTATGCCATTTTTAATCATGTGGTCACATTAGGGCAGAGGCCCACTTGCAGTAAGAGTCCTAATGGGGAAGGCACTGTAAAAACACTTTCTAATGGGTTTTACCTGTGTAGTATATGCTGTGCTTAACTTGAAGCGCAGCTGAAAAAGAATCTCATTCTCAGAACAAGTTCAGTGAATGAAAGTAGGCAATTAATTTGGACTTGTGAAGCTCACTTTAGTTTGGTGCCTTTAGTTTGCAAAACAGGCCAGGTTAATGTCTAAGTGGGTAGCATAAATTAAAAGGCTCCTTTTGAAAACTTGTGTCTTCAAAAGCTCTGCCAGCCAACCTCAGCTGGAATGCGTTGTTATGGAAGGCCAGTCTTGTATCTGCCTTTGAATTTTATTCTTTTATGTTTCTTCGTAGAAGTGCTTTTGGATCCATGCCGGACTTGGTGTCCATCCTCTACTTGCCAGGCAGTTTGCCAGCTCCAGGAATCAAGCCCACAGGACCCCCAGCTGGTCCAGTGCAAAGCATGCGACATTGAGTTCTGCTCTGCTTGCAAATCTAATTGGCATCCAGGTCAAGGCTGTCAAGAGAACATGCCAATCTCTTTTCTTCCAGGAGAAACAAGGTAAAGTATTGCAAAAGATCAAGTATTTAGAAACTAAACACTCAATTATTGAACAAATCGGATTATGAATAGTAAAGAGGCATTTTCCTGATGTTTTGTTCTAAAGCTGTTTCGTTTTCTTAGTCGTTCCTGTTCTTTTAATGCCATATTCCAAAACTGAATAGCTCTTGGCAGCCTTACTCTTTGCCACCATTCCCAGCAAAGCACAAAGGACCTGCTTGGGCCTTTGGCCTTTTGCCTCAGTGGGAAAATATGACAGCCAGGCAGCTCATGAGTTTCCTTGAAAGAAGATCTTGTTACTGCTGCTCTCCTGGACAATGTGTGGGTTAGTAACATCATGCCAGACAGTGATTTTTAGGCTGCCCTGTCAGTCATCCTAACTGCTCTACATTTGGCCCATGATGTTAAGTTTTGTGTCAAGCAGTTTCCCATGGCATACTGCAGCCATTGAATAAGAAAGGCTGTCGTGCATGTGTTCCACTTCATGTTTGGGCTTTTTCAAAGATTGTATCTCAGGTCAAGGCATCATTAAAGCCCTGCCCAGCCTTGGACTTAGTTACTCATAACTTGTCTTCTTTCAAGCTTTACTGTAACAGATGACTCGCTAGGATGCTGTCATGACAAGTTCCTCGTCAAATACACTAACTTTTGTACATGCTTTTGCGTGTGCTTGACAAGAACTGAAGCTCGCTAAATTTCATGGCAAGATAAAAAGCATCATCTATTTTTACTTATTCTTTTTGTTGCTCTTAGTTAATTACTTCATGCTTTATTTTTTACTCCACTGAGTAAAAGTTGATTTTTTTCATTATTTTGGAGCATAATGGGCCAGTAGCACCTGGTGTAAGTAATTAGTGTGTGTCCTTTTACCCTGCTGTTGCGTAAACCAATCAATCAAGTATCAGTCCTGTTTTCCAGCAAACTGCTGATTCCCCATCAGTTACTGTATCTCCACTTGCAGTTGCTGCAGGAATTGTCATTTTTTAAGGTATATTTCAGTTATTAGCATGCAGAAAACCTGCATACAGTAGAAAGCTCCCCAAGGAAAATAAATGTTCTTTCAGTGTTTCAACATTCTTCTGTGTTATGCCCACTATATGAGGGGACACCTGTAGTTTTGCACAGTTGTGCAAGACAAGAGTTGGTGCTGATCCAAACTCGTGAACAGTAACTTGTTAGGAACAGTGACTGTGTCAACAGAGACAGAGATCAAGTCTGGAAGAATAATATGCCCCCCAAACCTTATGGTTCTCTATTTGGAGGGAAATTCCTAGGGAGGATCCTCAAGGAGGGCAGAGACAAGTAATCTCTCCCTGGTGCCCAATCCAAAGGAGTGTGGTCTGGCCTTATTGTGCAATCAGGAGATTGTTCCCTTTTCTGAGACAGAAGGGAGAAAAAAGGAAAATGACCTAGAGGTACAGAACATAGAGGTGTGAACTAGGTGCCCATCTGATATATTCTGGGAGAAAACAGTTTAATATCCATTAGTATGACTAGATAACAAAAACAGTTGGTAAAATATGTGGTAAAGAAAATATCCTAACTTTTTTGTAGACATTGAAGTCATTAAACATCTTTTCCAGAGATATGTTTGAAAAATAGTGTATAATCAAAATATCTGAATAATAAAGCTCAGTTTAATACGTGATTCTCTAGTAAATTCTCATTTTTTTTTTAACAAAAAAGCAGGCTTGCTTTTGTAGCATGGTTCTTAGACAGTCTTCTCTAAACTGACGTGGCCACACATCTTATTAATTCTCACTCTCTCCCACAGTTCAGTTTTTAAAATGGAAGATGACAACGCTCCAATCAAACGCTGTCCAAAGTGTAAAGTTTACATTGAAAGAGATGAAGGCTGTGCCCAAATGATGTGTAAGAATTGCAAACATGCCTTTTGCTGGTACTGTCTGGAATCTCTTGATGTGAGTATAATGCCATGCACTCTGGCTCTCAGAAGCCTAGAAGTTCATTGCTTTGCTGTGCGGCTGTCTCTTTAGTGAATTAAATAAATAGCTCACTAGATTTTGGCCACAACCCACCAGAGCTGTTGCTGGAAATTTGGTAGGATGTGTATGCTCTGTTTTGCTTGTCTGACCTGTGTGATCTTAGCATTTCGCCTGTGTGAGTCAGTAAATAATTATTAAAAAATAAAATTTCATTACAATAATCTTTTTACAATGTTTATATGGCAACTAACATGGAGGAGGGGCATTGCTTTTTTCAGTACTTATTTTTCAATTGTACCCTTCTTGAAGGGGATACAGGATGAATATAGCAATGCTGTTAGTCTGACGAAGTTTTAACAGACAAACTATATTTGATGTGTCACTAAGAGTCAGATTTGTTTACCATTCATTGTATTCTGTGGGACAAGAAATAGATCTGACATAGGAAAAAGAATGCAATACTCTCCCAACACGAGGAATTTATCAGTCTATAAGCTGTTGTTGTCGTATGTTTATATTTTTTTTAAATCAGCCTGTTATCATGTCCAAGGATCAGAGTATATACAACATCTGTTTCCATGTTATCAGTTTGACTTTATAGCATTGTTAACAATAGCAAAGGAAGTTAGGTTCCCGAAAGCTGCTCTGACGACTCAAATCCTGTGGTTGTTCCCATTTGAATACTTTAATAACAGTCCTGAAGTCACAGGCTTCTCACATGCCCTCAGATCAAAAAGAGCAGTCCCTCGATACCAGGCCTGCTGTCTTGGCTGGTTTGTGAGAGGATGGCAGGGCTGATAGGGACATAATATCTCAAAAGTCTGTGTTGTCTTTCTTCTATTCTTCAACTAGTGAAAGGAATCAACTTTGGTAAGTCTGCAGTACAAGTATTCATTGTCCTTTGTTCTCTATGTGTGTAAAATATATGCAATAGTCAGCTTATCTTCTTGGATCTTCCTGCTGAACTCCATGCTAGCATTTAAATATGCAGCCTGAGAGCCTTTGGGAGAAGAATTCACTATATATGTATAACTGTAAAAAAAGCGCTTTGGAAAGGTTAGACCTGGCCATATCCACCTGCTTTTATCTTCCTGTACAATTCCTGGGTTTAGGTTCTTAGGAACATGGTATTTTGTAACTTGAAGAACTTCTGTTTATTGCCTGCTTTCTCATTTAATATTTTGTAGGATGATTTTCTCCTTATACATTATGACAAAGGACCTTGTCGAAACAAGCTGGGTCACTCCAGGGCATCTGTTATCTGGCACAGGACACAGGTAAAGCTCAGATCTTTAAAAGCTCCGTAAAGGTCTACTGCTGTCATAGTGTCTTTGTTTGCTTAACTCATTTTACAGCTTAGGGTAAAATTCTGTGCCAAATGGTAACCGATTTTCATAGCAGATATAAAGAGGGCAGTAGGTTGGAGAGGAATGATTAGTTCTTCTAGAGAGGACACTCCTTGACAAAAAGCCACTGAGAACAAGAAAAGGTACATTTGCAGAGCCACTTTACTGCCAGTCCTGGTATGTTCTCACTGAACCTGCAGGACAAACTAGGTTGCCACTATCCATATTATTAACAGGAAAGCTCTTCTTGCAAGGGATCTGTAGGTCCAGATCCAGAACTGGCAAGGAATTAGCCTGATTACAGTTCATATCTTGCTACGGACTCCAGTTAACTCATTTGTGTAAGTTGGATAGAAGGTAACCCTGGAGGCTTATCAGTAGTTTCAAATACAGATTCAAATTGACAATTGCAAAGAGTGTGGGAATAGCTCTTGTAGCCTAGATTCAGTGTTGCTGGACCCAGCAGGAATGCAGTATAAATGCTAATGTGTGATTTGGTCCAATCCACTGCCTTTACAGTCAGTTCAGAGATACAGGGACATCCAGGTATCTGATTCATCTCTTCCTAAACTGTGTGCCTGTAAAAAACTACCTTAGCTTGAGATGAAGTACTTTTTTGAAGTACAGATTTCTTTCCATTTGAGCATAAGCCCCAAGTCTATAGAATAACCATCAAGTCTGGAGAAACAGCTAAACTGAAATAAAAAGAGAAGGGTCTCACCCCTCGCCTTCCACATGCACCACTGGGTGCCTGAGCTATGGACTGGGTTTTGCTTGGCTTAGCCATTGGTATCTTAGGAAGTGTGTGGGTACATTAAGCTTACTTGATACACCTGTAATATGAGGCAATTAATCTGATAGTTGGAATCTGTTCTAAGTCGCAGCAGTTTGTGCAAATATGGTTAATACACAGTATGTTTGATCAGGTCATTGTTGAGAAAGGAAGTGATCATTCTAGCAATCAGGATATAATTCTACTAAATCCACTAAAGCCAAATCAACACTGCAATTGTTTCCTTATGTTAAGTTTCTTTGACTAAGCTGTTTATTCTAAGATTTATCCAAAGTAAATTGAGGTAAGCCATTGATTTGTTGTTTGTGGGTTTAAAAAAATATTGGTTTTGGCCAGAGGAAATGGCTTGATGCTGAGTAAGGCAGCAATTTTTTCAGAAGGCGAACAACCAAGTAGAAAACAAATAAGTAATACTCAGCAGTCAGTTTTATTTAAAAATAAACAAACACACACCCCCCCGCCCTGAAAAACTCCCACAAAACCCTAACCAAAAAGAAAACCAAAACAAGAAACAAAATTAAACTTGATGATTTTTTTGATGACATATGGAGGCTGAAAGGAAGGTGTAAATAGATATTAAATATTAATTACCAGTAGTCAATCTGGTCCAACTTCTAGCTTGGCTCTGTCTGACCATTGCACTCAGCCTGGGCTGCAAAGAGCTAGACAAGGGTGTGCTGTCTCCAAAAAGCAGCATGGCAATAGTTGCAGCTCTTGTTTTTCTAAAGATGAGATTTTAGCTTTGGTTTATATCTGTGGGAAATTATACAAAGATTAATAAATGGAAGTTGCAGACAATTGACCGTGCCACCAAAAAAAAAAAAGTTATGAATCGTGTCCATCTCTGAAGCTGAAAAAGAAATGGTTCTTGGGAAGAAATAAAATTGTTAGGGCAAGGAGGTTCAAGCTGCATATCCCTGGACAGGCAGAATCCAGGAATGCCGGAGCCGGGGTTGGTGAGTGCTGTCCCACAGCGCCACCTCCCGCAGCCACCCGACCTTCTCACCCTGCGGAATTCCCAGAGTGGAGTAATGGCAAAACGATGTGCAAGGTAATCAGAACGCCAAATTGCCCGTGGCCAGCAAAAGTGCTCGTGGATTGTCCCATCTATACCATGGCCAATTAAATATTTGCCAGCTAATTGGAGTGGTGTATCTAGCCCTGACTTAGAAGAATTCTTAATGAATGCTGCACTCTTAATTTCATTTTGCCTTCTGTTGTGAGGTTTAGCTAGCAAATTAACATTCCGCTCCTGCCTTCATTATTCTAAATTATTCACAGGCACTCTTATGTGAATAAATCCAAATTATTTTCTCAAATAATTTGTGGGCATATTGTTGCGGCATCACTCTTTACAGCTGCCTATGCCAAATGGGGAACTTTCTCAGGCAATGAACCCCAACTTGAATGTTTTTCTAAATAATTTTCCAAATGTTAACTTTGTAGAAATTATTAGTTTGGCACACTGACAGAATGGGTAAGTCTGCGTTCCTCTTCCCATGCTGAGAAGAGGACGATTAATAAATGTCAATGAAAAAATGCTTTTAGAAAGAGTTAGGTCTTGTCCCCTGAAGGAGCAGGATGAGCTTAAGTCTGACTGCAGAAAGCCATTGCATTTGCAAAGTCCTTCTGTAGTCTATAGTGTTTGTAATTTGTGACTGAAATTCCTAAGCTTTTGAGTAGTCATTTGCTTCATTAGTTGTTTGAGATATAGGAAAACTCGAAAACGCAAATAGCCATCTGCATCACCTTTTGTGATGGAACTGAGTTGTGTGGCATGGTTCTGACTGGAGCCATGAAACAAACATTCTGCTCACAGGAGCAGGAACTCACAGAACTCACAGGTCACAGGAGCTGACTGTAGTGTACACCCGGGGTGACTCCTGGCTCTTGTCAATGGCATTTGCTGAGGTCTCTTTGACAGACACTGATGATGCACTGGTGTCAGCAGACACAGAATCTAGGCAGTGCTATCCCTGATGCAATGTTATCCCTTTTCCTTGCAGGTGGTAGGAATTTTTGCAGGATTTGGTCTTCTACTTTTGGTGGCCTCCCCTTTCCTTCTACTTGCTACACCATTTGTTCTGTGCTGCAAGTGCAAATGTAATAAAGGAGATGATGATCCTCTGCCTACCTAGACTGGGAAAAGATTGGACACATCACAACATGTGTTTTTATTTTATTGTGCTGTTATGTTTCTCTCTTGCACTTACGTTGTTGTAGCCTTACTTACCCCATTCTGCTTTTCACTGACACAGTCTTGGTTCCAGGAACTGTTGTTACTACTGTTATATAGATCACTTGATAAAAGACAAGGAGGGTAACAGAAGGCAAGTTTGGTGCTAAAGGGAGACCACGGACCTGGGTAGCTATCTGAAATGAAGAGGTGATGTAGCTAAAAATAATGCAAAAAGTTGGTGCTGCCCTGCTGGTGGACCGGGAACTGTACTGAATGACATCAGCAAAACAAGCTGAAAAAGCATACAAATATAAACTTCTGCATATCTGTTCGCTTCCAGATTTGGTGTCTTATTCCTGTATACATTTAAGTTGCCTATCATTTAAATCAGATAGTCAACTTAGTGTGACTTTATTATGTTTATTACACATTGTTTTTGTTAAAGCCATCACAATGTCCTTTCTAGTATCTATTTTTCCAAGTATAACAAAATTAGTAAGGTGCATATAGGCCATCCTATGCCTTTCTTGAAATTTGGGGAGGGTTAGAGCGAGAAAGTTCGTCCTGCTGCCTTTCACAAATTTTGTAAAGTGTTATAAGAAATTTGTTTGATTAAAAGCTACATTTTAAAATTAATTGGTGAAGCTGTAAGGTTGAGTGGTGACACAAACCTGCTATCTAATCAAGGTTCTTTTAAAAATGCATTGATGGTATTGATTACCACTGGACCACTAGTGTTTTTCTGAATTGTAATTTTTTGCTGTTGTTTAGGGTTCTGCTACACTTATAGGGCTACGTAACTTCTAATCCAGGTATCTTAATCTTTTTATAGATATATAGAGAGATATATATATAATCCTATTTAAACCAAATGTGTAAATAGCTGTGCTATTGAAATATTTTGGAAGTTCAGGATATATTGCTTCTGTCTTTAGGGCAATTATTAAAAAATACAGGACTAACTTTAATATTTAGCAGACTCTCGGGTTATCAATGAATCTTTCCTTTTAAATATAAAAATACATCATGGTTATCCCTGTAGTTAATAATAAAATGCCTGGGATATGTGTGGAAGTTGTACTTTACATTTAAACTACTTAGCGCATTTCAGAGTTAATGTTGTGTGATATGTGGTATATTGTGTTAATAACAATACTGTAACAAAACAAGGTTTTATTTGAAAAATAATCACATGACAGTTTTGCAGTATCCAGTGTTGTTTTTTCAGGGTAGTAAAGTGTGCTAGCCAACATACTACATCATTGTGGTTACTCTTTAGAAATACTTTGTTGAAAACCATTTTGCTTTGATTTTAAAACCTACAAGAATTTGACTGATAACTTCTTGCCGTGAAATATGAAGCACCTGAAACAATGTGTATGTCTGTAGTACTGAAGGAAAACATTCTTTCAAGTGGCTTGGGGACTGAAGTCTGACTGCATTTTTTTCATCATCATGTAGTTCTGTGCATCAGCAATGTATTGAGGTGGATGGATATCTTGAAGCCAGAATAACTTTACTCTGAAAATGTCTTAAGACCCTTAAATACAACTGCTTCTGTCTGCTATCACAGGCTGAGAATGTGTTTTCGTAGCTCAAGCATAAAAAATTACTCTTTATCATTTGTTTTACACTATCTGTTAATAAAAATACTGTAGGGCACAGTTTTGAAAAGGGCCACTGTCTTTTTATAAAACTATTCTCCCCCATCTTACAGGTTTAATGCTATTCAAATTCAAACTGTGTCTGACCACAGATTTTAGCTCTAGGAGCTGGAGGTTATCTGTAGTTCACTTATTTGGCTTGATTTTAATGAGTTCAGCCATTATAATGTGAAGAAAAAGGATAGCTCGTTTCCAACAAATATGAACTCCTTGTGATATCTTCAGATTGTTTATGGCAATGCACAGTTAAGATCTTTTGTTATCTGAGTATTTTTAGTAGTTTAAAATTTGTTATTAAAAATTGCTTTGTTCTTAAAAAATATGCATAGGGAAGACTGGGTCGTGCATTTGATCACTGTTTGCCAGCCCCCAAGGGTGTCTGAAGCACTGCTGAGTTCAGCAGGCGGTGAAGCGCTTATCTCCCTCTGGCTCTGGCATCAGCTCAGTCCATGTCCCAGAGGTATCCCAAGCCAAGCACCTGGGTTGTCCTGAGTCATAGCTTCACTGTGCAGAAAACAACCTTCTGTGAAGGATTCTGAGAAGGACAGCTTCCTGCAGGTAAGCTTGAGCTGTGGCCTTTCCTCTGTGGCCCTGTAATTCTGTTTAACTGGAGAAGAGGAAAAACCTGGACAACAGGATGTAAAGACTTCCTGGGTCATTAATTTTCTAACTGGGGGCACGAAGAGATTTTGCTGTGTTGTGGCTGTGACTCTGATGACCACATATGTATACTGCTGGGGTCATGATAAACATCAGTGGCCTGTGAACGGTATTCGAGTGTCCTGGTATGATAAGGTTTACTTTCTTTATGCCTTTCTTAGCCTTTATGTGTCAATACAGCAAAACTTGAGTTTTCCAGGGTATTGTGTGGCCAGTTAATAATCAATGTCAAAATTAATGCATTTGCAAATTTAAAACAAAAAGGAAAGAAAAAAGTCCTTTGCAATAGGATATTGTGAAGTCCTCTGCAATTGCAGTCCTCTGCAATACAGATAATTTTTAAGTAATAATTTATAATTGATGCTCACAGGTAACATATATAACGGGAAAACTGTGTCAGTATATCTCTGATCTCAACATACTTGAATTGCTACTGGAGATTTTTATGACACAGCTCTTGTTTCACATCCTGGCTGTTGGGATAGACTATATACCTACATATATTTACCAAATACCTGGTTTGCCAAATGTCATTCCATCTGTATGGGATTTTTTGTTTGTTATCATTATTTTTTTAAATGCTGATTTGGTTCCAAAGTAGCAACTTTTGGTAGTAATGTATTATATTCAGAGTGTTTTAATGTTACAGCTTATGTTGATACTGTGACATTTAAGGCCCTGAAATTGAATTGTAAATACATTATTTTAAACTCTGACATTTAAATGCCCTGCCATGGAAAAGTTAATGTTTGTTTCTGCTGCTTTTCAAATGAAATTACAACAGCTATGGCTTTTTAGATTTACACAAGAAAAATAGGTATCACAATATGATTTCCGTTACATTTTTATGGTTATGCTATCATTTAGGGGTTTTGTATTCACACAGAATCACAGAATATTCTGAGTTGGAAGGGACCCACAACAATCATCGAGTCCAACTCTTAAGTGAATGGCCCATTCTTAAATACTGTTTTTTAATGGAGTTTGTAACGTACTTCATTTGAATGTTCTGGGTGAAGTGGTGTCATGTCTAGCGAGTGTTGCGTCCTGACTCCAGAGGCTTTGGATTTCCCTAGGCTTGCCATTCCTTACTTGGGCTGAAGTCAGTCCTGAGAGAGATCAGGAGTACAGCCCACGTCAACTTCAGTGGTAGTAGCTTTGGGTTTTCCCCCACATTGGACAAGTCACTTTTATCTCAATTTAACTGTCTTTTTAATGGATGAACCAGTGTTTGCTTACTTCACAAGAGGGCTGTGAGAGCAAATTTAGTTAGTTTTGAGGCTCTTCAAGAGTTTGTGATGAATGATTATGTATAAAAGCTTACTGTTGTTTTATGTTATTATTTCAATTTTATTCATGTTGGCAGTCATCCTGAAACCTCCTCCTACTGACTTTAGCATGTCAAGAATTTAGGATGCTTTCCCTCACATACCAAATAGCATGATCTTTCCTCAAATACTCTGGTTTATGAACTAGGAAAATCCCAAATAACAGCTGACTGGATCAAATTTCAGCTTACATCTGATCTTCTGACATGCAGGAAACAATCAAAATTAGTGAAAAGTTCTCATTTGTGGAGCTGACAGGATAAAATATTCATAGGTCAGAAAAGTATGAAGTGCTTTTTTTTATTTTTTTAAATGTTATAGGGAGGAAGATAAAAATTAAGTTCTGTGCATTTCATCTGCAGGCCTTTTACTGTATAGGAATAAATGTGTTTAATGCAGGCCATTATCCCAGTGAGGTGCAGCATGCATAAAGTTTTGTACAGGTTTGCTTTTTTCAAAAACCAAAGTTTGTACATTTCACATATGTAATCTGAAAGCCTGAGGAAAACAAGTAGAATATGGTTGTTGATAACTGTGATACTAAGGACATAAAAAAAAGCCTGTATCAGCGCTTAATTGCTAATGCACTTATACTAAGTAAGGCATGCTGTTTGTGTTTAGAGCCCTGTGGTCTTCATTATTGCTTTGATTTGTACCTCTTAGAAGAATTTCAGGAACATTAGGTACAGGTACGTGGTCCATAACTGAACCTTTCTTGATCATTTTATCATGATGTATTTTAAACTTGTATAGGGATAAGCATGAAGGAGTCATGCGTATGTATAAATAATGTATTTGACGAGTGTAAAAATAGTTCTGTTGATGTATTTGAAATCTAAGTACGTTTTGTGCCACTAACACTGTGATGTATAAAAGAGCTGTTGAATGCCTTTTAATGTGGTGTTTTGTACTTTGAATGATACTGAAGAGTTTAATTTGTAATTTCAATAGATATTTTAAATGAGTGTGTCTCCTGTGATTCTTCATAGTGACTTTTCAGTTCTGTATGTTTGCTAAAGAAAAGTGCTTTTGTACTTTTGTAGGACTCTCTGGGCTTCTCTGCCTCTCAGTCTTTCAGAGCAAACACAGCCTGGAGACCTCCTGCTGCACTTCTGGGCATAATTGTGGTTTCTGACTCACCGTCTCCCAATTTAGCTAAAAGAGGGAATCTGTGTATCTCTAGAGCTAATTTGACCCACAGCTGGATCTTTGGTCCAGCTCCTGTTGCAGTCCACTGATGGACGCTCTATCCAGGTGAATGTGCTGCTGAAGGATCACTCTGAGGTGTGTGTATATTGTTGCACCACAGGTTGAGATCTGGTGGAGGTGGCTGTGAGCAGCTTGTATTTCCCTCAATTTGGTCATGTGGAGGTGAAACTATTAAAGGTAAAGCTCAATCTCCTGAACAACAGAGCAGAGTTAACTCTGACAGTGGTAATGGGCTCCAGTGTTCTTGACTCCACCAACAGGCACTTTGCGTTTTGCCTAAATTGCAGTTGAGGATGCAGATTTTCCTTCAGTCCCCATAGTTTCCTTCTCACTTCTTGTCTTTGTTTTTCTCACAATTTGTCTCTACCCATGAAAAAAGCTGAAGCACGATTTCTTCAAGAAAATAGTGTGCATAAATAATATGCATCTACATGCTTTATACTTGACAATTTTAGAGAAATCAGGGCCAGGTAATAGCTGCTACTCAGTCATTCCTTCTTTCATTTTCATGGAGCATAATGATCTTTCTCCATAAGGGTTAGATCAATTTAGATATTTTGTTCAATTTATTGGGCAGAAAATAATCTATAAAAGCTACAAGGGGTTTTGACATATTGGTAACAAAGTGATCTTTCTGCTTGCTTCTGCGACTCCCCCAGTCTGTTTCTTCCAATTAGCATATGTTTTGTATTGTAGTTTTAGAGAGTAGGATTATTTCTTAGTCACATATGCTAATCATGTAGTTTAGTAACATTTAGCTCCTGGGCACTTCCTCATTCTCTCTGCCAGGTTCAGCTTACCTTGGTGTAGAAGGATTTTATAACCCACAGCCTTCAGCTGTGTGACTGAGTTTCTGCACAACTGTCATCAGAGAATCAAGCACTGCAGAAACTCTTAAGTAACAGCTGATTGTCCAAAATTAAAACATTTAACTTGAATTCTTAAGTGGCAAACTTATAGCCCATGTATGTTCTAGTAAATAGTGTCCAGGATTGTTCAGTTGCTGGATGTGACCCACATCCATAGTAATAAGTTCTGCCAGGAGGGGCCCCAGGCCCAGAATAACTCCTGAAGTGTACCTGGGCATTGGATGGGAGAGTTCAGGTCAAAATCATGGCATTAACTGTCCCGTAAAATCTGAAAGACTGAGGCAATAGAATCGCACAGCACAAAAACTTTGTGCTAGTTCTAGCATTCTGCTAGTCACAGTGGTACCAATGGAGATGTGACTGTAGAAATTGTATTGTGTACACATACATGTATGGGAGTAGTGCTAGAAATTGACACTATCAACCTAGAAGCACAGTGCATCCACAACATCTACAAAGCACTTCTTTTTTTTTTAAATTGGAGAGCAACTAGGAAGTTTCTGATAGGACATTTTTGTGCTGTTTTGTGCTAACTTACCTGTTAGCACTGCATCTATACCAAGAGTTATTTTACACAGGATATACTGAAACTGATGAAAACTTCTGTTGATTTTGATAATTATAGGTAAGGCTGTTTTATACAAGGAAGCCTCTGCTACCCAGCTTCTGCACGCTGGGAACCAAGATTCAGTCTAGTATCTGACACCACTTAAGTATGAGATTTGTCTTGGTGTTCATGTGTCTGGCTTTAACTGAGGGTAATCAGTGCAAAGACACATCTCCTGAGGTCTTTGAGACATTTTGCTTCACATCCTATGCTTCTTACTAGAGTAGTTGTATAAACAAACTTTAGCCTCTTTTTTTAGCCTCTCAAGCTGCTTCTTAGGTGTGGGTTTTTGCCCACACACTTTGACACAGGAAGTCTAGACAACTGTCTTTGTCCAGGCATATAACTTTTACATGGCTAAAACTGAGGGAAACAGTCATGGAGTGCTTTATGGCAAGGACTGCTTTCAGATACCAGGGCAGAACTTGGTGGTGCAAATTAGAACCAAGTTACTCTGCTCCCACACGGTGTTTCCAGATGCGAGTATGTGTGTGGTGACTGTAACTTAACACGTGTGGCACATATACAAAATATTTAGAAGCTGTATATCATGCAAACCAACTCGGACAGGCAAGTGATGGAAGTGCACTTAAAAGACTGTAGATTCCGATTCTTTTGTGGTGGGTGACAGGAGAGAACACTGTCAAGTTATATGTGATAACTGGGAATTTATTCCAGTATTCCTTATTCTTTTGTTTTTAAAGCCAAAAATGAAATTGACACTATAATCAGTATATAAATGCTAAAGTTGAACCTAGATCCTAATGAAGAGAGCCCCTGGGAATAAATTCTAGGTATCCTCACTCCGTGCAATTTTCTAAAATCTGCATCTCCGTATGTGTCTAGCTGATATGTACTTTATGTGCAGCATCTCCTTAAATGTCAAATGTGGCTTCTAGTCAGTGTACTTATTATATATATGATTACAGGAAGAAGAAATTCTCTGTGTAATTTTTTTAGAGCAAGAAATCTGATCCTGGAGCAATGCAGATTGCCCATATTAAATAGACTGGTAAAGGTTCTACGATATTTTTTTGTAGCTTACGTGGAAGAAAGTGTATTAGGAATAGAATTTAAATCACTTCCTTCTTCCAAACACTGTCTTTTTTCACCAAGTAGCTGGAAGAGTAAAGCCAACTGCCTGTAAGCTTGAGTGAGGCAGACTCCATCCATCTTTGCTGTGAATTGGATGCTGAGAGCCCATTAAAACAGATTAGCCTTTCCATTATCTTTTAGTGAGTTTGGATTTTCATTTTAGGTGAGCAGAGAGCTCATCTTGCTGTGTAAGAGAGCACCTGCAACAGAACTGTGTTTTTCTAACAGGGTTTTCTCTGCCAGTGAGTTGCTTCAATTGTCATGATCTTTTTTGTGTGACACAATATGAGACTGATTTCACTGTGGACTGTAAGAGAAAAAAGTTATATATCATTAATAATTTAGAAGGTTCTGTAGGCCTGACCTGCTCATACCAGTCTAAATTAAAGATGCAGACTCAGCCATTCCTGAGATCTCACTGCTGTGTGTTATTCTGAAGAACAATTGCCTCAAGATGGTGTTTTGGTGGGTGGAAGAAATGCTTGGGCTGCCTCAAAATCCTGAGGTCTTACTGTATTTTGAGAACGCCACTGTCATTTTTTGGAATTAGCCATGGGAGAAATGCATGAGCTTGTGTAAAATTGCATTTAAAACTGCCTCAGCAGATGAGCAGAGTGCAGTGTTTCTTTGTTTTCATGCCTTAGTAATTATTAGTGGACTCATTTTCTTGAAGTCTTATGTAACGAGGGGTACAGGTGGAGTGAGTGATTCCTGAGTTGGAATCGGGATAAACTTTTCCCTCTGCCTTAGCAAAGCCCCCCTGGAAGTGTGTTTTAGGCAGCCGTGTGAGTGGTGCTGCCACGAGCCAGCAGGGAGCAGCCGCCGATCGCCAGGGCTCAGCGCAGGTAGGCTTCCCAGAGAAATCCCTGGGAACCAGATTTCTACCTCGAGCTTGTAAAGTCTGTGTTTCAAAGCCTCCACAGAGCTAATTGTAAAGATATGGCTAAAAATAACAATGTTGTGATGGGCCTGCACACTCTGCTGGGGCTGTTCTAGTCTCTGATATTAACATATGTTATTACTCCTGTTCTCCAAGAGTGTATAAACCTTTTCTGAAAAGAAAAAAGCTGAAGTGTTTGAACTTTCAAAAGCTGATGTTCCAGTCTACAAATGTAAATGAGAGGCACATACCAGAGGTCTCTTTCAAAATGCCATGTTCAAAGAGCACTGACTAATCACACTGGGGGAAGGGGGAACACTAAAAATCAATTACAAACAGTAACTGTTGACTAATATTGCATCTTCTCTATGTTTTATAATTGACAGATGTAGCTGAGCCAAATTATTCTTTTCTCCCTTTCTACCCATGCCTGCTGTTGTACCTGTGTTCCTTAATACAGATGTTCAGCAGAAACAATGCAACTGTCCAAACAATAACTAACCATCCGTTCAGCAGTCAACACATTTGACAGGGGAGAGAAGCTGCAGCAGGGGGTTGTTGTGAGTTCTGCCTTTACATCACTCTATTTATATATGTTCCAAAGTTAATGTGTCTTCCTTCCCCTGCCCAGCCCCCAAGTATAGCTGAGTAAAGCAAAGTGAAAAGTTGGTTTCTTGTATTTTTTGTGGTCTAGAGGTATGTTTCAGGATCCTGCCAACACTAACACAAGGTTGAACTTTAAAAAAAAAATATATAATGCCCGGTCCTGGCTGCCACCATCTCCCTGACAAACTTCCAGGGACTCCCAGGAAACTTCTAGTTCATGACAATTACAGCCTGGTAGGGATGTGTTTGGAGCATGTTTTTGAGCTGGATCCATTTTTCCTTTTAAGAACCTTGAAATTTTCTTAACAAAATGGGGCAATTAGAGGATTGGGGCAGCACAGTGTATCTTACCAGACCATTAGCACTTTACTCCCATCATATCCCTGCATTCTGTTCAGCAGATTTTCCCAGCCTTCAGCAGCGATCAGGGGTTACAGACTGAGAACCTTCACAGTTCAGGATGCCTCCAGCCTTTCAGTGTTCCTTGCAGCTCTTCCTGGCTTCCCAGCAGCAGGGTAGTGTTTCTAGGTGCAGAGTATTGAAGAATGGCCCTTGGAAGATGCAAATCTAGAGAAGCCATTTCACAGCTTCCCTTAACTTGAAGCAGCAAGCAGAGAGATCCAGAGCAACAGAAAGCAGAGGCACTGAGAAATAACACCTTTCTGTCACCTCTACCTATGCTGTGACTAAAACATATGTTGGTGCTCAGTGCCATCATCCTTACCAGCAATTTTTATCCTTTCCCTTGTGATCTCAGGATGTGCTGCATTTCAGGTTCTACAGTCAATTACTGGCATTTCCTTACAACTAAGACTGAGGGAAGGCAGAAGGGGTTGTGACTGAGTTAAAATGTGAGTGCCTTATGACAGAACTGGCCCCCTGACTCAGCTTCTTCCTTGCCCTAAAAATGAGACCCAGATATTTTCTCTGCTGTTTGTGTGTGGGAATAAACTGAATGTGATAAGCTACAGTACGTGCAAGCAACATCCTTGGTCCTTCTAGAGACATCCCAGGGCTCCTTTGAAGCCTAAGGAGTTCTGTAGGGAGACTGCAACCATCTCCCTTTGATAGCTTTTAACATTAAGCCTGAGAAAATGCCTTCTGAGCCACAAGGTCTGGCCAGAAGCTGTGGGGAAAAGCTGTGGCTGTGAGGAAAAGGAAACTGAGAAATGCCTGAGGTTCCACCAACATCTGCTTTAAATCACAGGATACCTTAATGACCCTTCAGGACACTTGGTACTTAAAGTCTTTAAAGTTTTTGATGGCAACCTCAAATGTGTGCAGCCTGTCAGCGCAGGTCAGTAGGGTTATAACACCACTCTCGACTGGATGGACTTACGGCTTTGCTTACTCCAGTTAGAATATGGGGCTTGTAGAGGAGCTCTAGCTGCTATCCAGTGCCAGTAAAGCAGCTGAGAGCTGCCTTCCTGCCCTTTACCTGCAGCTCACAGCGCTGTGGAGCATTCAGTAGCAATGCTCATGATTGTCTGCGCTCAGAGATGACCCTCTCCAAGCAGGCATGGACAGTAGCCCCACAGAGACAATTGCAGTGTTTCTTCAATTGACAGTTATTGGTCTCAGTCAGAAGCCTGTGTTGGGTGGGATTTGCCAATAAAACACCTAAGGATGCCTCAGTGGAAGGCTTTTGTAGACCTTTGTGTTTCAGAGTATTCAACAACCACACATGAAACACTTCAAACAAAACCCCTGGATACAAGGAGCACTCAATATGTCAATAGGAGAAGAAAACATTTTCTGTTCATAGGAAAGTATTATAATCACTTCAAAGGCCATAAAAGCAGTCAGAACATGAGGTTCCAAAAAAATTTTCTTTCCTCTCTGGAGTGTCCTGTATGTCCTTTGTGTGAGATAGGTTTTTCCATCCTGAAGAACTCATTCTCTCTTAGCTCTCTGAAGAGGCACTGAAGGCTCAACGTAAGGTTTGCGTGATGGGTGTGTGGGTTGTGTGCTGTGCTCTGGCTAATTGCTGCCCCTGAAGCAGCTGGGAGGGGGTGGTCACAGAGGAATATTAAATGAGGGTATTCCATAAAGATTAGAAAAGGTGATAATCACTTGATTTGTCAGGATTGGAATCAGGCAATTTAAGCAAACATCTCCAATTCATTATTATTTCCTTCAACAAGCAAAATTTCAAAAGATATCTTGCATGTACCTCTCTACCACTCCACAGAGAGGATAACCTCTGTGATATTCGTGCTGGCTTTTGTTTCACTGAATTGGAATTTTTTTGCTATTTTAAACATAAGAATGAAAACCCAGAATTCCAACAAGCTCTTGAGTGCTGCACAATGCCTGGCTTATTTCTTTTCATGCATGGTGTCATGGCAACAGGAGGAATTCAAAATTAATTATAATCCAGGCAAGATAGCCTCCACTTATATTATGTTGGGTTTAGCCTGGCCTCCTGATTTTATTTTTGACAAAGCAATATCAAAGGTGCTCCTTGCTACGAGGGATTTTTCTTTCCCTGGTAACCAAATCTTTTGGTCACTAATTTGACCATGTAGCAAGGTGCCAATGAAAATTATTACTTTGAATTAAATACAAAGATATGAGATGAAAGAAGATTCAAAGGGAAAAGCAGAAAAAGGTAGTAAGTGATTAAGAGAAACAGATCTTGTTAAATTTGAGTAAACCCTGTGAGTAAAACAAAGTAAAAAATGTTCCTTTTAGTGGGAACAGCTCAATGAAAATTGCTGTTAACAAGTTGCCTAAAAAGATTTGATTTATGACTTAGTAATCAGATATGAGAATCTACTTCATCTGAGAAATATTCAGTACCTGCCTCAATACGATGCCTTAACCTTAAAGACACCTTGATGGTACACAAAGGGAACTCAGTGAAAATTCAATTAGGCTTTCCAGCCTAACAGGTGTTTCACTTGCTCAGTCAAATACAAAGTCTCAAAATTCTTCATTTTTCTCTTCTGCTCTGCATTGCTAAAGAGTAATATATTGTATGTATTTTTATGTAGAGAGGACCAAATTCAAGTTTTTAACTATTAGAGAGCATTCTTATACCTAGAAAGTCAGCTCTGCAGATCTGTACCAGCAAGTCTGTTTTGCAGTTCCATCTGGAGACATAATGTGCATCCTTGTGAAGGGGGACCACAGTGCAGCCTGAGATTGTCCTGCAGCAGATTCCTGCAGCCTGTTCTGTGTTACACAGAAAAAACCCCCTGGGTGATGTGCAAGCGACCCATTATGAGGCAGCTTCTGGAAAATCATGAGAGGTGTAAAAGCATTCATCATAAAGAAAAATGAAGTTCTGGATTCTCTATGTCCATCCATTGGCTTATGAACAACAAGCATGCATTCCTGCAAGTTTTCACTCATTATGAAAATCCCAAAACAAACAAGCCAAAACCAAGCTACACCACAAGCTCCGAAAATAGGCTTTCTGAATAAATAATAAATACAACAAGGTATTGCATTTTATTGCTTGTTTTTTACAAGAAATCCTGCACACATCTTATTTCCTTTAAGCAAGCAGCGATCGAGAGCATTGATGTGTACCAGTAACCCCTTTCTCCCAGGAACATGCTCCCAACTTGTCACTTCTGAAGAATGTGTTCCCAGTTAGCAAAACGATGAGACCTTGCAGGCAACTTAAGTGAGTCTGTATGTTTAATCTCTAGTTAAACAGAAGTGGGAAAGCAGCAGGAGCTCAGTAGCTTCCTGGATATGAACAATGTTATGTCAGCTGAAAACCTGGCAGAGCAGATTCATACTGGGGGCAAGGACAAAACCTAGAGTTAGAGGAGAGTTGTTCAGTAGAATACAAGAGGACACTGTACTTAATAAAAAGATGGAAACACACAGCAGAGTATTTCTAAAGTAAACTAAATCAAACCACCACACAAACCCACCATGCAAATACAAGTGAAAGGAGAAAAACCACCAAATGCAAATTGAGCAGGCATAAAATATTTCTGTGAAAAAACATACATCCTTTATTTTGTAGAATACCTGTGTAAAAGACTATTCCTACTGTGTTTAATAAACTGTCTGTGTAGAAAAGTGCATCTCAGGGTTACTTTGCACCGGCTATGCAAATCTATTCAAGGCAGGACTGCTGGCAAGACACTTCCCTCCATGGCAGCAGCCACCTGACTGAGCACAAATAGACTTGCCTTCATTCAGAACTCCAGCGAGGGTCACCAAAGAGGGGCACTTTGCATCTTTATACAGGGCAAGTTCAAGAGCCAAACCTTGTAATACTGTAATTTTAGCATCTCATAGCTTAACATTTAATAAGAGACCGGTATAAAGGATGATAAAGCAGTTCTGAAGGTGTCCATGGGAAACCACAAGGAACAATTCTGAATGAAAGGAGTTTGGAAATTGAGAAGACTTTGAGCTTGGCAGAAGGTAGACTGAAATCATGGACTGGCACCTTTTCAAAGTTGTTGTTCCAGTCAGTATTTTCCCTGCCCAGGTTAGAGGTTAAGCATACTGGTAGGAAGTTGATAGGAGCCAGAGACACCATTCTCTGCCAGACAATGTGCCATTGATGAAAGGTCCAAACCTCTTAGGAGACAGGGCTGGGGACTGCTGCCTTTGTAGGAGACTAGACTTTTAGATGGCAGTCTATGCTGGCCTTGATCATACTTTCAAAGAAATATGGCTGTATACCACCTTTGCAAAGTTTCTGACCCTGATTTTCCCATCCTTTTTTTTTAAGAACATTTTGTTTTATTGTGGGAAGCAAATGCTAAGACCAGTCCAGAAATGAACCAAGAAGCAACCACAGAAGTCACTTTGTTTTGTGTTGTTCAGCATTGTCTCTTGCTCTTACTTTTGTTCTATCAAACAATCAAATGTTTAAATATCATGGAGAAACTCCTGATTTTGAAAAACAATAAAGAAAGCTGCATCAAACAGCAGTGATGGTTCTAGTAGTGGTCACACAACACACAACAAAACCTTGCAGTAAAACAGCAAGTTTCCATCCCACTTCAGTGCCAGGACTGGGGTTATAAATAGCAATGGTGAAAATGTACCTAGAAGAAACAGAGATTTGCAAGGCAGCCGTATTTCTTCAAAACCTTTCTCTTCCTCTGACATGCATACATGCAGATTTCCAGTATTTACATTTGATGTGCTTAATTTCTATTGCTCTGCAACATTTTTTATTTGTTCCTTTCACAGAGCTGTAATGAGGAGCCCAAAACTGAGTTTCTCACATTGATTCTCATGGGTTTTTTATCTCACCCAAACTGGTTGTCTACAAATTAGATATCTAGACAGAAAGCCTCCCATTACATTCAACAGAAAGGAAGTTACCTCCAGAGGAGGCTTATCTCACAAGTTATACAAGATTTAGACTTGTCTCCAGGTTTGATGTCTAAGAGGGATGAGATGAGATTAACTGCTCCCTCTTTCAGTCTATCAATGTTGAAAAAGCATGGATTTGGTTTGCCATAGCCCAAGCAAGCCTGACAGAAGGTTCTCTTCCCAAAACCAACAGTGGAGCTTGTGGAATACTTTTCCACATGTTTATTTAGCAGCCCATCAGAAGTATCACTGTAGTCACTGTAAAATTGCAGTCTGAGATGAATAAGTTTTAGCTGCTTAAATTTCCTGAGATAAAATTATTTCTGAGGGGTTTTGTGTGTTTGCTTTTGTGGAAAAGGATTATGTTCCTGACTGCCTACTCCAGAGGTCAGTTCTCATTTTGATTTCTGAGCAGACAGGATAGACTTGCTGCTTTCAAGTGTTATTTCTGTGGGGTTGGTGGAGTGGGGGAAAGAAAGTCTAGAAATTGTTTTGGGGAATGCAAGCAGAGTGTTGCACATGCTCTGTATTTCAGCAATTGAATTCTTGAGGGAAGTACCTGACTCTGGAGAAAATAAAACAGTGAACTTGATACAGCCATACATGGGAAACTCAAAGTGAATTTGATTAAGAGTAAAAATGGCAAATAGTTAAACTTTTATGTCCCCTGTTCTGAACTCTGATTAGAAACAGTCAGCTGAGCTCTTTGTGCAGCAGACTTGCCTAAACTCACCTGAAGCACATGGGGCCATCTTTGTGACTCTTCTGTTTATAGTTGTTTATACTCATCAAGTATGCAGGTGTGCTTTTTCCAGCTAACAGTTCACAATTTCATATATCCAGATGTAGTTCATATATAAAAAGGTCCATATCAGGACATTCACAGTTTAAATCAATATAATTTGAGGTAATATTCCTTCTTTCCGTTCTCTTCACTGTTCCAGCCTAACTGCAGAACACTGGTGCCAGAAGCCATATGTCTTCACTTTGGTATTTATAAGTAGTCTATAGTCCCTTCTGGTTTATTGTTTCTGACTGATCTTTGTTTTTAGAGCAATTTGTTGGTTTAAAAATAGATGGGTATGTTACATTCAAAAATCCCCATCAAGATTGCATGCTTTGATCTTTTCTTATTCAAAAATGTGTTAAATAGTAATTCTTCATATGGTGTAACTCTCTAAGACTTGCTTAACACAAGTATTTATGTGGTTTTAAGCAGTTTGATGTTCCAAAATGCTATTTTATAATGACAGTGAAGTTCAAAAAATGCAGGTCAAACTAAATTCTACTGTTGCCTTTCCACTGTATTTTGGCTGAATTCCGGTCTCACATTTGCATCTCAGATTCACTCTTGTTTGAAAGCATCTGAAGGCCGTGACCAACAATATTATTTGATGCATAATTCTGTCCATAGTGGATGGGTAAACAGTGGCTTTAGCCTGCAAAAAAAGGACAGTGAAGTGAAAAAAAGGTTTACTGATTGCTAAGTCAGTGAAGCCCCAGAATGGGCTAATGATTTTGAGGTTTCTCCATGTTAGAGGTTTTAATAACAAATTGGACAAATATTTCATAGGAAGGTTGTTCTGGTGATGGATTAGGACCTTCTGAAACATCTCTGACCTCTGCTGTCCAGTGAATTTAAATCCATGATGAGACCTTGTGTTATCAATAACAATTCAAGTAGAACCTACTCCAAACCTTCAGGAAAGTTCAGACCCATGTTCAGACATTTGGTAAAGTCATTATGGCCACTACAGTATTTTGTAACATAGGAAGGCTACTAAAATCTCATTCTCTGGCCACAGATACTCAAGAGAGCACATGGAGGAACCAACCTTTGTCCCAACTGCTGCTTCACATGATTACCAGGATGTAGGTATCCATATCACTATTTAGTGGCTGTTTGTGAGTGAAAGAGGTGGAGTCTTCCTTAACAAATGAAAGAGGATTTTCCTTGCCTTTCCAGCAGCCTACAATAAAGGCAGTGAAAATGAAAGGAAAGACCACCCTGTGCAATACTTTCAGTTTTACAGAGGCTTGGAGAAAAGACAGTAAGAGGGCAAAGTATCTGACTTTGAAATAGTTTCAACATAAGCTTGGGAGTGAAGAGAGCTCAAGAAACAAAAGGACACAGAGAAAAGGGTATTTAACAAAAAATGCTGGTAAGGGAAAGCCTTGTTTTAAAAGCCCGTGTCAAACCTGTAGTAGAAGAAAAGTTTACTTTTCCAGAAAGTAAGATCTGACGTAGACACATTCCATAATCTTATTCTCTTTTTGGTAACCAAACAATGGGACAGTTTGTCACACCAGCTCTGCCAGGTTGGTTAGATCTAAAGCAGAATTAAATTCTTCTCTGGAGACAGGACTTGCTGTCTCTGCAGATATCAGCTGCAGTGCGTAAAGAAATCTTTCTATGAAGGGGAAGAAATAGCGAGTCAGACTTATTTGGGAAGACAGTAGACTAAATCTCTACTTTCTTTGTCTTCCTATTGTTTTAGTGGAGTGAAATCACCTTTAAAAGCCTGCCTTATCATGGTGTTTCTGGAATCTAGAGATCTTTTCTAAGCCTACACATCCCCGTTGCATGAAAGCAAGTTGTTCCTTCTCCCATTTTGTGTAGATCAAAATGGAGATAACATTACCACATATTGGCAACTCACTGTTTTCCACGTGTGTATTATGCACTTCCTTAGTCCCTTTGGGCTAGGTATGAGATGGACAGTTATACTGAAGAACAATACATGCACTGAGGACCAGTAGTGCTCTGCTCAGTAGTGCTCATGCAAGCCTACACAGTTTGAACTCAAACAACATTGCCCAGCTTTGGTAGACCCCAGCTGACCCTAAACTGTCCTCTGCTCCCGAAGCAATGGAATGAAATCTTATCAATATATTTTCCTATGAGGTGAAAAGCAAGGAAACAACTGCACTTTTATTTTTCCTGCATATTTCTAATGTAAGGTAACAGCAGAAATTACATATGGAAAAGTGACATGAAAACATGTGAGTCGTAATTTCCTCTCACATGGGAAAGGAGGGACGGTGTTATTCCTCAGCTTGTCACAAATGCAATACTGTACTTCATTTACACCCTTCTTACCTGTATTGCATTGTATTGTATGGAAGGAAAAAAGCAATCTCAATACTTACAGAGAAACAAATGCTATAAACAGAAAATATATTGTCTGACTGGTCACATTCCAGAATAATTTTTTACATCTGATTGTATATGTTATATCTTGTGAAAGAAAAAAAGAAAAAAGTGAGAGAATTAAATCAAAGTAGGAAACAGAAAAGAGCCATGGGAAACAGATGAATGATGACATCCAAAGAATGGCATGACAAAACTGAAGAAATGCTACACAAAGCCAGGAAATTGTCATTTTACAGCAATGGCATCTATCTGTGATCGTCTCCAGCACTGTTTCACCACATCCATCAGTGAAGGACGCACAGATGTCACCATGAGAAATTTGCAATTTGAATAAAGTTCCACAGTAAGCAACGGAAAGACTGTGATTGACTCCAGAGGGCTTTGAATCGGGCTCTTTCCATATCCTGGCTCATTCTGGCTCAGGACCTGTAATCACTGTTTTTCTTTTTAGTAAAAGCATTTTCCATTTCTGTGGTAACTTACATCCACAGAGCTTAGCGAAAACTCATTTTATTTGCTTTTATGCATTCTATTAATATCAAGCAAGATAAAGACCTTTTGGCTTGAAACATAGGTCTTCTGACCTTCTATTCCTCTCACAGTTCAGAGCCAGCTGAAAATTGTAATTAATTTTGAATAAGAAGTTGTTAATGTGTTGAAGATTGTTCTCATTCTGATTTAGAAAAATACAATGGCATGAAGCTGAGTCAGGAGAGGTTTAGGTTAGATATCAGGAAAAGGTTCTTCACCCCGAGGAGGGCCAGGCACTGCGATAGGCTCCCCATGGAAGTAGTCACAGCACCAAGCCTGACAGAGTTCAAGAAGCTTTTGGATAACGCTCCCAGGCACATGATGTGACTCTTGGGGCGTCCTGCACAGGGCCAGGAGTTGGACTCAGTGTTTCTGACAGGTCGCTTCCAACTCAGCATATTACATGATTCTATGATTCTATGATTTCTTATGACACAAATATTATAGAACGTAATAACCTAAGAAGTTCTTCAGATTTTGAAATGTCAAGGCAGAGATCATTCTTCAGTTTTATATTTTACTTATGAAATGGGATTTCTTCTTTTATACATAATTGCAATCATCTATCATTAATTACTGTCTGAAATACAAATTATCATTGCCTGTAACACATCATAATGTGATAGAAATATGGTTGAAAAACCCAGTTTGATTTGGTTTTCTTTTTTAGATTGTGGGGGGAGGTGCTCTCTAGTAACATAGCAACAAATGAAATCCTTTTTCCCTCTCTTTTCAATCAGTATTTCCTTTTTATGTTACAATGAAATTGTTTGATTTTTTTTAAGAAAGGACAACACACTGTGAAAACTAAAGGCAATAAAGTAAAAACATCTCCCTTGAGCACAAAAATTAGTATGAAAGTTGTTCTGCTACATGTTTAAGAAATGGAAAAAGTGCTTGTGCATAGCGATATGATAGGAGATTCTTCTGGGAAATCTGTCCTGGATTATAAGGAAAAAAAATTATTTTGAATAGACTATCAGTGAATTGTAGGCAATGAAGCTAAAATAACTCTGCAGAAATGTGGGCAGCAATGAGCATAGAAGACTGGTGTGTCTGTGTGTGTGTCTGTGTGGGTAGGGGTGTGTGGGGTACCTGTGTGTGCATGCAGGTTGCCTGCCTTAGAAGCAATTTCCAAATCCCAGAAGATGAAACCAATAAAAGCAAACAATAGGACTGCTATTTTAGCAACAAGAAACAAGGAAAAGGCAGCTCCAGCAGGAGCAGCTTGATGCAAGAAAAGGGCTTTTATCTCTTCTTCCATCCTCATATCATAGCCAAGCATCATGATGAGACTTTCAGTTCCAGGGCAACAGTACACTCCATTTTTAAAGGCCAAAACGGATTCCAGCGAGGCTGTCTTGAGTCATTAAAAATAGCCTTGTGCTGAAGTGGAAGAGGGCTTGTTCCAAAGCCCGCTGAAGTCAATAGGAGTTGACTTCAATTGCTTTTGGATTTAGGCCAGGATAGAGGCACCATGAGGTCATAGTTTAACAACTTTGTTCTAAAGGACAAAGCGTAAAATGTTCCAACACTCGTGAATTCCTTACTTAGCTCCAGGAGGCTTCAGTGGACAGTTTGCATTATGAATTGAATCTACTTTCCTTTTAGTTGAGAGGATGCTACCGAGTGCTCAAGTGAGAAAAGCTTGTGGTTGCAGTGGTTAGGGTTGCCTCTAGAACAGGGAGCGCTCTCAGGGAGCTCTGAAGCTTTTTCCATAAATTACAACAGCGCATCTCTACTCCCTTCTTCAGCTGCCACCACAGATGGCCTGGACGGGTTCAGTAACTGCATATCACCGTAGCTGTGATTGCAGGGATTGTCCTAAAAGCTTACATCAGCAGTTCAGCATTCAGCCTGCTGGAGCAACTTCTTCACAGAAGAGTTTATTGGGGTTTTTTTTAGATTTCCAATAAATAAGTAAAAAACATAAATCTATTGAACACTATTTCTCCCCCCTTCCCTTCCCTCCCCGTCCCTGTCAATTTGTATTGCAGTCCTTTTCTCCATCCAGGCAGCTATAGCAGAGCACACAGCGCCGGTGTCCTGTCTTTGCACATGGCCTTTAGCCATGCAAGGCGACCTCATATTAGTTTGCTGAGTAATCCTGAGCTGGTAAGGTGTTGCTTTTGCTCTTTGTCCCACTGCCATGGGTTGTACATACTCGAAGGTTGCCCTCAAGGGAGAGCTTTTCTGAGCCCAAGGATGGGGTTTGTCACTGTGCTGTGCAGTGAGGCTGCTGAGCCAGCATGGGGCAGTGTGGGGGACAAGGAATTCCCTGGGGACTATCCTAGGGGGACAGGTCAGATGTGTGGGACATTGGTGACAGGTTTGGGGTGAAGCACGTGAAGGAGGCCTTTCTTGAAATTGAGTCTGATTTTGACCCATTCTGGACCAACACACAGTCTTGAATACAAACCACATACTTATATGTTTTCCCTGAAATTTCATGTGAATGTTTACTTAAATCAAGTAAAAGCCCCAAAACATAAGAAACATAAAAAGCCTCAAATATAAGAAACATAAGAAAAATCTATTACAAATGAAACTGTGAGCAGAAAATTGATCCCAGATACCCCTCTGAAAGGAAACACTATGACAGATTTTTTTTCCTCTTTCGGCAGTTCTTTTTCTTTCTCTTTTTCTTTCTCCTTTTTCTTTTTCTTTTACTTTTTATTTTTATTTTTATTTTTCTCTTTTTCTTTTTTTCTTTTTTTTGCAACGGTTGGAAAATCTAAAGAAAGAAAACGGCACATAAGAAAACGTTATGACTTTGGGCTAGATGTGCCTGTGTAAACAAGTCTCATACAATTAACAGCCTAGTCCTGTGGAGCTGTGGCTCAGACAATTTGCCCGATATACCATCCTCATCAGAAATACCTTAAAGAAGTACTTCTGAAAGCATCAATTTTTGAGAAATATTTAGCATCATTTAAAAAGAAATGTAAAATCAAGACAGGTTTATTCCCAGCATAGGGTAACGAGTCTTTGTTATGATCAGAAATTTATGAATTTAATATCCCAGCAACACCACAATACCCACCCCACGTCCTCACCCCCATCTATCTTAGGCTTATGCATTTCCCAGCATAATTATTTGCTATTTGTTAGACTCAATAGATACAGTCCTCTGTCAGGTTCCAGTAGTCTGAGCTCTAGTCTGATGAGTTCTGCTGCTAAGGATGCTTGCTGGTTCTTATCCTTGATCAAAGCTTATGTCAGGAAGTATTTTGCACCAGTACTAGCAAAAAGGTAGTTTAAATAAATAACACAATTTTTATTTTCTGTACATGAAGTGATTCTTTCATGGACAGTAAAGTTTTTGTCCATTCTTACTGAATAAACAGTATTTTTAGTCTATTATTTCCCACCATTATTGTAATGTTACTCAATAAAACTAAATGCTTTATTTGTTCAGCAGGGTGACAGTGTATTTCCTTAACAACACAACATCATTGTGTGCTTTAGGAAACAGCTGCACAAACCAGTAAAGTGATGACACATACTTGGAATTTTCTCCATCTCTCAACCACATTTTGATGAATATCCCATGAAATGAATAAAAGCTATCTGCTGTAAATGTCAGGCAGGTGCTATGCAGCTGCACACCAAACACGGAAAGACTATTTCATGAGAATCTATCTGCTGTATCTATCTCTTCAGCTCTCCATCTCTGCACTGTGTCTACCCATCTACATATTTTCTGTCCAGTCTGCCTAAATCTCATCTCTAAATCTATTTCAATCTAATCATCAACTTGCTTTTCTATAAACCCAGGTTTTACTTCCTGCTGTGCCTATGATATCCAAAGCCTTTTGCAGAGGATGTTAAATACAGCTCATTTTCTAGATTTGGCATTGGCTGGAATGTCCTATTAAGGGACGTTCAAGAATGCCAGCTCTCCTTTAGGCACCATTTAATTAAATTAATTTAAATACTCATCAAAGCATCAAATTCTGAATTTTGAATATCTGACCCTCCCAGCCTGCACAATTCTTGCAGCACAGAGAGTTTTTGAAAGGAATTATGTCTTCACATTGTATGGAAGCACTTTAATGCCATCTTCTCCATGATTTGCTGCCAAGGTAGGTAAATTTGGTTCAGCTGGATCACAGACAGTATGTATTTGCTTCAATGAACCTTAATATTATCTGGATGCAACAATCTCCATACTTTCTGAAGAACTGATAAGGACTAGGAGAATGTTGGTGTGTGCCCTGCCTGTGCTGTGCTTGGCACATTCTGGTGATCAGATTTGGGATGTCTCACTGTCCATAATCATATTTCTCTCTAATCATTCCACTTCTTTGCCTGTGGAATATGGATGGGACTGACACTTTCCAAAATGTGCTTAAGATGAGCTATTCACACCCCATGAACTTGTCTTATACCTGATGTATACCTATGTGGATATCAGTGTGTGTATATGTATATATATGCATCCTTATATACCCACATTTATATGTTTATATATATGTATATAATAGAATAATAGAATATTTCCATTGGAAAGAAGCTACAGTGTTCATCTAGTCCGACTGCCCATACAATTGTTATATATATTCCAGTGCGCGATATGTATGTTTGTGTGTATGTATGTATATGTAAAGGAGAACTAGCAATGCCGTACATAAATTTGTAGTGTCAGCTTGTGTCCATGCCATTGCAAAATTGGGAGTACCTGATACACCAGATGCTTGCATTGCAATTCAGAGGGACCTCAGCTAGCTCGAGAAATGGTCCAATAAGAATCTGAGCAAGTTCAACAAAGGGAAATGCCAAGTCCTGCAACTGGGGAGTAGTGATCCCATGCACCAGTACACACTTGGGGCCAGCCAGCTGGAAAGCAGTTTTTGAGAAAAAGCCCTGGGGATGCAGTTGTGCACTAAGTTGACCATAAGCCAGCTACATGCCCTCACAGCAGAAGTCAGCAGCATCCTGGCCTATATCAGCTGCATTGCCAGCGGGTCAAGGGAAGTGACCCTTCCTCTCTATTCAGCCCTGAAAATCTGGAGTGCTTGATCCAGTTTTATACTACAAGTGCATTCTGGACCCAAAACAAGACAGTCATGTACATACTGGAACAGATCCAGGGAAGGACCATGAAGATGATGAAGGAAGTGGAGCATCTGACATATGAGTAAAGGCTGATTCATGCTGGAGAAGAGAAAGCTGAGGGGGAATCTTGTCAATGTATATAAATACCTGATCAGGAGACAGCCAGACTCTTCTCAGTGGTATCTAATGAAAATACAAGAGTCAATGGTTACAAACTGAAATACTGATATCTCTCTTTAAACATCAGGAAAAAACTTTTTTAATGTGAGTCTGGTTTAACACCATAATTTGCTCAGAGAGTTTATGGCATCTCCAGCCTTGGTGATATTTAACACCTGGCAGGACACAGTCCTGAGAAACCAGCTCTTAGCAGACCCTACTTTGAGCAGGGAGTCGTACTAGGTGAATTCCCAAGGTGCCTTCGAGCTTCAACAGATCTGTGATTCTGTGGAAGTGTGATTTTGTGAATGGAGGTGCTCCAGAATTTCTTATTTGCTCAGTATTTTGCCTTAATTCTGCTGGAAGAAAACTACCTTAAATGCGTTCAGCAGACTTCTAGAAACACTGACATTGTCCATTCAATGCCTGAGAAACACCGATACATGGACTGGCTTTCCTGTTGTTCCACACTCTCAAATGTCCCACTAGTACTAATCTTTCTCATTTTTGGGACAGAGGATTTCATCCAGCAGTTATATTGTGAAGATTGTATCATCCTGATGCTTTCCTTTCCATTCCAGTCCCTTCTGCATCACAAACTGCACAAAGTTTATTGTCAGACTAACCATGGTCTTTATTATTGTGCTGGTCCTACCAGTAAGAAAACCTTGAAGTCAGCTTTCAACTTAGCTAGTTCTCTTACCTTGGTTTTACTGGCACTGATTATTTGCACTGTGTACATCTTGCCAGGCAGAAGGGTAGCTAAGGTCGTTTTTTTTCAGCTCTCCAAAGGAAGAAACAACAGTTAAGTAAACCAGTGTTCAGTTCCAGCATTACATACCACTCTGAAAAAGCAAGACATTCCAGATGAAATGAACAATAGAGGTGTGGACCATTTTTCCTCTGACATGGTAAAAGCTGGATGAACATAATTATTGCTAAGCCTTGTGTATCTTCGTAGGACAGACATATGAGAATCTTTGCCCCCTGAAAAGTTTTCCAAAATCAGTTTCTTTAAACTTCCAGTGTTTACGTATAATGAAATATGTATATTAAAGAAATCACCTGACTTTAATTGATCAAATTTTCTCTTTTATTAGTTCCTGAATGTTAAATTTGCATTGGATAGAATTGATAATAAGTGTGCACCAAAGAGGCCTATAAGGCCTACAATGCCCATGTTTCATGTGAAATTTAACAAAAAAATCCATTACCTAATGGGATTGCTAAAGGCTTATTTTTATTTGAGTTTTTCCTCCTCAGCTAGTAAATAAATGTAAATGGACCAGGTCAGTTAGGTGTCAGAAAGAATTTCATAAATTATAGATTCTCTAGAAATATAAAATTTCTCCTTAGTGTTTTTTCTCTTTTTTTTTTTTTTTAATATCATATTCTTAGAATACAGAAGAAAATCAATGCAGGCATCCATGAAATACTAATTCTTCCCATACACACATGAGAAAAATTAAAATTGGCCTTAGTAAGGATGAAATTGTAGGATTAAGATAGGTATTAAAGACCAGAGAGATATAAGACAGTTCCGCAATAATTTGAATGGAAATTTAATTTTTATTTATTTTTTTATCATAAAGGAGACTACCTGTGTTTATTTGCTTTTCACAGGGAACAAGATATCAGCCTTTATTAAATCAAGAAAACAATCCAATTTCTTTTTGTCTCTAGTACACAACCTGAAGGTAAATATTATATTTTTAAGGGCTTGCCATATATGTTTTTCATTAGAGTTTTTGATTAGAAAATCCCTAAATGAAGAGCTGAAAGGAACTGTGTTCCTGTTGTGTCTGGTTTTCCTTTTCATTTTAATTTTATTTTTTCATTTTACATATATTTAAAATGTAGTATAGCCCTCTACTTTTATTCCCTCCGATAAAAAGGGTTTATGACTTATGTCAAAAATTTCAAGCAGAAGTGCCTGTGGGTAAAACTTTCAATCATATCCTATTGATGAAAGAATGCGCTACCAGAGAGATAAGGAAAAGGAAGGGTTGTTTATGTCTTTTTCACTCCTTAAATGGGCTGATTTCATACCGTGCACTAGAATATGAATCTATCAGCAACACAACTTGTCTTCCAAGCCTTTGAGATACTCTATAGTTTAAACCAAGGATATCTAAAAATAAATCTCTAAATCGAGGCTCATGGATTACTCAGTTCCTTTGGAGTAACTGTATGTTTTACAGCGAGTCTTATCTGCAAGTGAGATAAAGTTTCTCAAAGGAGTACTAGTGATGTCCATCACAGATCTTGCACCCCTCCAGAGCAGCTTTCATTCCCAGTGTTCTGACTATTACATTCTCTTCTCCACATTTGTCTTTCTCAAAATGAATACCATTTTCAGCAACTGACAACAGGATTGAAGCAACAAAAAGAGGTTAAATATCACTCTGAATCATCTTTGGTCTCAAAGAAGGAAAGAATAGGATCCGATAAAGATTATGGATTTGAAGAATTATGTAGGAAATAACCTAAAGTAAGTAACCCAAACTGCCTAAATCTAAGGCAAAATCCCTCCCTCCCTCACTCACTACTGTGTGTAATACCTGTTTGCTAACTTGGTCAACAAACTTTGAGGATTCTGTAATCATCTTTGGCACCAATCTAGAGTTTCCTTCTCTTTGCAGTGAGAAAACTTTGTGAATTTGCTGCAATTTAAATCCCAAGTACTTGTTCTATCTCCTGTGTGCTTAAAAAAAAAAAAAAAAGAAAATGGAAAACAACTAGTGCCAAAAATTTCTTTCTGCTTTTCAGTAAACTTTTATATAGTTGAAAACAGCTTTTAGGGGTCTCCCTCTCTTCTATTTGCACTTAGAAGACCTAGCAAGGAAACTTCTGGGGTTTTTTGTTGGCTTTTTTTAAAGTCTTTATCTTTAAATTTCTGACCAGACTTGTCACTGACCTGTGGACCCTCTCTAAAAGTGCCCCGTTTTCCAGAAATATATATAGAATGGTTCTCTGGCTGAAGTCACATTTTATTTGAAGTGAAAAGGATTCCATGGCATGTCTTCCATACGGAACACCTGCTTATTATTACCAGTCTTTTGTAATGTATGCCACAATCAATTTATATACTGTGTCATTCACCATAGGGTCAAGAGCTTCACCCTGTAACCAGTAGATTTACGGATGTATTTGTACTTCACCTTTGTTTGTATCTTACAGTGCCATGTTTTGCAACAACCTTGTTGAATTGTGACCCATTTATTGCATGCCATTTATTCAGTTTCTCAAGTCATTCTTGAAATCAAGAATATATTCAATTCATCAAAGTAGCTTTGAGTTCTAATCCTACTATCTACTTTATTTGCAATTTGTGGTTGGTACAACCTCAGATTTCAAAACCTTATTTCTATTCTTCTGTCCAAATTATTTTATGCAGATACAGGAGACTACCAAACCAAACACAGAACCTTTTAGATCCCATTTTTATGCATCTTCCCATCTTTACGCATCTTCCCATCTTGATGTTGCTTAACACTTAATTTCTTATCTAATTCTGTGCGTTTGTTTTTTTAACCATATATTCCTAAAGTGTTTATAGAATTGGGATAGAAGACAGAGTCGAAAGATTCAAAAACATACAAAAGTGCGTCATACTTATTTCTTCTTTCCTATCCACACACCCCTTTATTCTGTCATCAAAGTTCTTTCAATGGATTTGACAGTGTTTCTTTTTTACTAATCTGTGTGTCAAATACGTATAGCTTTTTAAAAATGTTATTTATTCCAGTATATTTATTCCAGAGCTGAAGTTAAGCTCCACTGGTCTATAAATGACTGAGGACTTCTTTTCTTCTTTTTATACATGTTACGTTGTATTTTATCTCTTAGCTGGAGCCCAGCTATCCTCCATAATGACTAGCTTTTCTGGCATTGCCCTAGTCAGTGTCCTGATTTCTCTGAGGAGAGTTTAAAGGTGTTATCAGATTATTTGAAAGCATTTGACTTATTTTGATAGACTCCAAGATGCTCTTTTTCTATGCGAGATGACTTCATACTCCTTTGACATTGATGCTAATTGTGTTAGCTATTTATTCACAGTTGGTGAAAACTAAAGCCAAAAAACAATGGAACTCTTCAGATCCACTGGCAACATCTGTCATTAGCCTTCCCTATCCATTAAGGAAAAGACTAGATCGTACTACTTAAAAAATTGAGGAATGCTTTAGTAACAACTTCTTTTGTAACAACTGTATTGAAATTATCTTGTGTTTTGGTCTTTCTGGCATTGGCTCTTCATATTTATATTATTGATCACACTTGTCATTAACAATTTGACCAGTTTATATTTTACATTCCTGTCTTTCTTACTGAAGAGGTAGCTGAAGCATCCACCTATTGAGTTCATGTATTTGTTTTCAAGGAGAATTTGAGGCGGAACTTAAAAGTAAGATTTTTTTCCATAACAGTTAAAGGGAAATTAAGAGACAGGTGAGAAAGAAGCTTGTGAGGGAGTGAAAGATGTTGCTTCTGTTCTGATTTGGAATGCTGTTGAATACGTTATTGAGTCCCCTAAACTAGGAAGTTAAATCAGTCCTTGAGGTGGCCACTCTTCCTTATACTTACTTAGCTTACTATGCATCTTTCTTTGCCTTTATTTAAGAAACTGCCAGCTGCCAACTCCCTTGGACTGTCTTTCCTATAGTTGTGTTTCCCAATGGGTCTTACTGATAGGTTCATTGAGTTATGGAAACCTCCTTTCCTGCAGCCCACTGTTCTGTTTTTTCACTATTCTCTCCTCCATTTCCAAGAAGTATCAATTCTACCACTTCTCATTCTCCTTGAGTTTACCTGCCCCTCCTCATTTTCACTCCTGTTTTCCTTTTTGATCAGAATCAGGTTGAGAAAGGGTTTGATTTCCCTGCAGAACTGTGAAGGTGATAATAATTTATTCTGATTTTTAGTTATCTAGACACTTTGTTACCTAGGTTTCCTTCATATTCTGTGTAGAGTCAGACTCCTTCAGAGGCAATTCTTCCCATCCTAAAACAGCAGTCTAGGACACGTGGAAGGATCTGATTGCAATAAGCCTACATGACTAGTTTGAATTAGATACCTGTGAAAGGGCTAAAATAAATTTAAATACACTCAGCTTTGCATTTTCTGTGTCCTGTTGTATTTCTTTCCTAAATATGTCCTTTCCTCCTTCTGTTATTACCCTGGAGATTTTCAACAGGTCTATCTCCCACCAGATTCCAGATCTCAGAGTGAACATGTGCATCCTGCATCATGTAAGGCAAAATACTTTACACATATCTACTACTGATTCAGTCATTTCCCTCTCGTCCCTCTTATGACCCTATTATGAATACCTCCTCCCCCTTCAGGAAACCCAAGTCCTCTAAGCCTCACCATCTGTACAGCCATATATTTATCTCCAGGATGTGCCTGTCCTTGCCTGGGCTTTTACCCTCTCCAGTGGGATTGATAAAAACACCAGCTGAGGCTCCAATTCTCTCATCATCACTTCAGGATCCTTGCTCTTTCTTACGCTTTTCTCTCACTTGTTCCTAGAGCAGCAGCATTAGCTCTTAAGTAAATGAGCCACATGGAGGAGGTGTCAGAGGGCTGAATGAGCCTTGGCAGACTTTTGCAATAGCTCTGGTTTGGGCAGGACCTCTCCATAAGCATTAGGTCATACCAACAAATAGATGTTTCTGTTACCCAGAGAAGTGAGTCACCAACCACTGCCACCTTTCATTTTCTTTTGTGAACAGGGGTTATGAGCCACTTAGCTGTCAGATCATGTGGTTTTTCTTCCTTCAGCAATGCAGTTGGTTTCCCACTCATTGCCAGGACAGTTTACTACTTTTTTTAAAGCCTGATAGATTGCCAGCTGAGGCTGAAGCTCCATCTGCCAGCAATAGTAGGTCACAGCCAGCTTTCTCCCTGTGGAGTAATGTGTTCCTATTCTTTCACTGGGGCTTCTGCAGACCTCAGCTTCTTGGAGTCTCCACATCTAGTACATCTATGAAGTTTTTGTGTTCCCTCATACTTCTCATCCCACCTTCTCTTCCTGTAATTCTTCCATTTGATTTCTAGGAAATTACACTTCCTGTTTCTCTGGATTATGCTATAAACCACATTCCCTGAAAATCCAGACTATGACCCAGATAAAAACATCTACAGTTGGGATCGGATCCTAGTCTGGACGTGGCTCCCCTGAGGGCAGGTGGAGGAAGAGCTGGCTCCTCAGTCAGCTCTAGCAGAGAGAAATTACGTGCCATACACTATTACTTTCTTTTCCATAGCTCTGTAAACTCTCTGAGACCTGGTTTCTTCCAGTCTCCTTATGAAGTTCTCTCTTGTTGCCATCTGTTGCTGGTTAAATGATCTCAACCTTTCTATGGGGAAGGGCGCTTCTAAGTCCTTGATTTAAGTCCTACATCTAAATAAGTCCTTCAAAGCTGAAACTGAAATTTGAATCAAAACGTGATACCCTGTCAGCTGAAGATCTGAAAAGGTTTTTAGTCACATTTTACTAATCAGCATTTCTCCAGTGGTAGCTAATCCTCACAGTTGCTGTCTCTGAGCCACCACAAGTTAAGACCAGATAAACAGTCTGGACTAAACCCCTGTGCTTAAGCACAATGGGTTGTCCAGCGTCCCACTCATTTCTGGGACTGACTTCTCCATCAGCCCCCTCCCCCCTCAACCCCAGTATCTCCAGGGCTGCATCTAAACTCCCTGCATGTTCTTTTGCAGCTCCTATGTTGGCACCTTTAATGACACAAATGAAACCAAACAAGGTCAATAGTTTTTGGCAGGGGACATGACGAGGAATCTAAAGGAAAGCTGCAGCTGAGTCTGACTTAAGCCATTAAGGTTAATGGTACTGGGATTTTTTATATTAATTTCAGTTGTATTCAGAGCAAAGTGATTGTTAGTCAACTACTATTATATTTTCATATTATGTCTATATATACAATATTTTAAAAGAAAAGCTCTTTCAAAGAAGAGCCACCTGTGAGCCAGGTGTTACTTATTTGTTGATAGAAAAAAAAATTAAACAGACCTATTCAAGAAAATATTCTGAGAACTACTGCGAAACAATGTGGCATAAGATTAGGACTATTATTATTTCAGTCAGAAACCTCAGCAAAGTACTTTGAGAGGTTTTTAAAATCTCAGTTTCTAAAAAATCCTTCCAGGTCTTTCATCTGTCATATAAATGCTGGAGATGTGATGACAGAGAAAGACGTGGAGAGATTGCAAAAGTAGGAAAGTCACAAAGCTTATTTTTCTGGTTTCTCTGTGACTATTTTTCTATATCAAATCAGAGTTATGTCCATAGTATGATAGATTTTCCAGAACAAGATGCAGTAGACACTCTTCTGGTTTTTCCTGCTGTCATGTTTTTCTTCTTGATGAGCACTAGTGTATTTTCTTCTGCTTAAGTCTGCTTAAGTTTTAAATGCTTTAGTTACCACAGAGCTGTAAGTGGTTTCAGAACACATCTGGGAAAGGACCAGAATAGCTGTTGCTAAATGTTATTCATAGGCAGCAGGCAGGGGAAAAAAAAAAAAAAAAAAAAAGGTATTTTAGCTCCAGAAAAATGGTTGCTGTTTTGTTTTGTTTTATTTTTAACAACTTTACAGTGTTACTGCATCCTCAGTCTAATTCCTCCTCTTTCGTATATGTTTGTACTCTAAATGCAATTTCTGATACAACCTCACTGTTCTTGTACCTGTCCTATCAGATTTCTAGTTTTCCAATCATAGGGAGAAAGGGAATTGGAGTTTCCCCAGATTTCTCTGAATGTGGTAAAATAGCAGCATTATTTCAGCTTTTAAAAGCAACTACTCCTGTACCTGCTCTCTCTTGTTTCAGAGATCATATTTTTTTTCAAATTGCTGTTTTTCTTCTATGCTTATTTCAAATCTTTAATGTCTTTTATTTGATATAATGTTCCATCTTTGTGTCATTGACACTCTTCATGTTCCCTGAAACTCTCACGAGTCCTAATGAAATGCTGTTTTTACTAGGAATGCACTGTCCTTTTTTTGAATTTTACAATTTTATATTCTCCTGGTTTCCCTTCACTTACTTTGACCCTTACTTTCTAATTTTCTTTAGCAAGTCCTTTTTTTACCCACTTTTCCTGTCATCTGGTTATATGCAGTTTTCACCTCTGCCTTTCCTTGTTTTACTTTCTCTCCTTAAGTGGTCAAGTCTGTTCCCCCCCATCTGCGGGGCCAGTAACTCAAAGCTGACTTTGCCATGCATTCAACCTGGATTTAGTGTATATATAAATAGAAATTCCTCTTCCTTACCATCAGTTTCAGCACAAGGTGACGCAGGCTCTTTGTCCACCTCCTCCTCAATCAAGTCTGCTGCTTCATTTCTCTAGGGCCAGATCTCATACACTTCCCACCAACAAAGGTGTTGAGGTGTCGGTTACCTGGCCAGGAAGGGAGCAAGGTAGAATAAGCCAGCATAGAGCACTTGCTCCTGGGGGGTATGTTTTTCAAGGTTTTCCAACATCTCTTCTCTCTTTGGAGCCTAGTGGAGTGTGAGATACTTCGGTTCTTTCCAAACTCCAGCACTTCATCCTGTATAATGTTTACTTTGAGTTCTCACAACAATTATTTTCATCACCTTTCCTTTCATGAGCTGCAGTGCTTTCTCAGCATCCTTTTTCCTTTCCTTCCGTCTCCTGATCTCTTAGCTCGATGAGACTGACTGCCCTGTTGCAGAGGGGTACCTGTCTCTGCTGCTTGGCACAGTGATCTGCAGCAGCACACAGAAGTAAACCAGGGCCAGCCTCTCCCCATGTGGCTCAGATCATGCAGTGGTGGTCTGCATGTGGCGCCTGGGGGTTTGGGCCTGTCAGGACTATTAGGTCTGTCCTTGGTCAACAAGGCTCTCTACTGTGGGAAGAAATTCATGGACTAAATTTCAAGGCAAAGAAGAAAGGGGAAATAAGTTGCAAATGTAATGACATGTAACTTTTATTTTAATATTGTCTCTCACTACATGTCCAACTGATTATATTCATCCTAGTACCTCTCATTAGATAGTCCAAAACCCTTTACCTACCTGTTTCAGATTAAAAGATCTTTATAATATTTACAGTGCAATACCTCTTCTGCTATTCCTAAACCAGGCAAATAGTGGGCTGTAAAGTTCATAAAACTATTTATTTAAGGGAAGACTTTAATTTTGACTTAGTTCTGTCTGGATTATATAGATGTGAAAATAAGAGCTATATGTTTCCAGGTCTCTCCTATATTCCTGATCAGGAAAGAATTTTCAAACTGCATCTTAAAGTAAGTCCATTTCACAACTATGAGAGAGGAAAGAATGAGAAACAGAACAAGTAAAGTTGTTTAAAGACCAAATATTAAAATTGTCAGATGTAACTGAAGTATAAATAAGACCATCATCATATCAATATGTACTTTATCATTATTGAGAGTTTATTAAAAATGCTGTGGTTAAGTGCAATGCATCTCTACATCCAAAGGAACAACATTACCTTCTCTATCTTACACTTCAGTGTTATGAAGGCTTAAAAATCAGTGATGACCTTCATGAAGCGTATTAGAGAGATTTATGCAATGTTATTTCAGTTGTCATGAAGTAATGTCAATAGTTGAAGCAACATCTATACATCCAGGTGGTTTTGATATGTAAAATGTTTCAACGTTCTTTCTCCTGAAATTTCACAAAAATCATAATTTGTAATCTACAGCTGATGCTGGCGTGACTCTTTATCTTAGAAGTCCTTTGAGCCAGGTACGATGGATAGAACCTCAGGGCAAATGTATGTTGCTGTTGTTCTAAATGCAACCAAATTCTCAGCCCATTTGGTTTCTGTCTTCACGTTGGACTGTAACATTCATCACAGAGTCAATGTTGAATATATTTGACATGACCCAAGTCTGTGTTTCAGGGATGAGAGTACTTTGACTTTGCTCATGTGCAAAAGAGACTCTGGATTTCAAGCTGGTGCCTACACTGTACATTTGATGACAGAATACCATAAGGGCATATAAGAAAGGAGACATCTATATATCCAATAAAACAAAAACAAAAATACTGACAAAAGGCAAGATATAAGAATTGGTAATAAAAGTTTTCTGTTTGCTGCTGAGGGTTTAGCTGGACTACTACAGCTATTTTGGTGTACCATGCCTCTGAGTACCATACTGCAAGGATTATGTGGACCTTCTGGAGAGTCTGGAAGCTGAATTAGAGGTCTAAAAAGCCTGAGGAATGAGGAAATATTGACATAAATAGTGAAAGGGGAGGGGAGGACAACCTAAAGAGAAACCTGAAGGAAGACAGAACAACAAGCATCAAGTATGTAAAGAACTTGTGCAGAGAGGAAAAGGATGATCTGTTTTTCACATCCAGTAGGGATATACTGGAAAACAAGGTAATTGAAGAAATACAGGAGGCATTCATGTCAGACACTGAGAAAGCTTGCTAAAATTAAATTAAAAAAAAAAAGTAAAAGTTACTGAACCAGTGGAAGAGTTTAATTGGTGATTAGGAGGTGTAGCTATAGTATGTATCTGTACTTAAAAGGCATAGTTAAGGTATAATTAGAAAGTATAACTGATCTCATCATATAGCATTCTGTTTCTGAAGTTCCTTCTAATCCTATTTTTCTATGTTTTTTTTTTTTTAAATGAAGCAGTTCAGTGTTTAGCCATGATTCACTCAGTACTGGAATAATTTTGGAAAAGTCCTATGCTAAATGCTGTCTTTAAATATGACTTTTTTCATGATTTGTCTACGCAGGGGTTTACTTTCCATGTTGAAAGCACTGTTGTATTAACCCTCTGAGTGCCTAGTTTGAGTTCTTCTCTTGGTGGAACTAGATGGGATCAGCAATGCTCAGAGTAAAATTTGAAGCCTTTGCCTCCTGAGACACTCTGAGGTGTCTCTCTCATGTCATTCAGGGAATTGTTCACTGGTCCTAAGCCGATGCATCCAGACTATATTGCAATTTTGCACATGAAGTGAGCCATAAGAGCAAGGAAGCACTACAAGAGGGAACATGCAGCATTCCCTCCTTCTGCAGAGGGAACGTGTGGCAATACAGACCGGGTGCCAATGGAATTAAAGAAGAGGCGGCGTTGTTCCCAGATTTGGCAGATGGTGTGGATTTTCACAGCACTGTGCTGCCATGTGTGATGGCCAGGCACAGGGGGCTGAAGCCTGCCCGAGGGGAGCCTGGAAGGACTGCTGCAAGGAGCAGAGCTGCCACGGGATGGAGTGAGCTGCCCGAAACTGCCAAACTTGGCTGAGACTTTTCACACTGTAAATTTAAAACAGAAATGTGAATACGGCAAAAACATAAGCTGTTTCTGGATGTGTCTCAACAAGACATGGCTTCTTGCAGAGAGCAGGTGGAAAAGAGGGAAAAATTTAGTATAAAAAAAGCCAAAATATGCCTCAGCAGTGGTACATGAGGGCACATTGTCATAAAGCCTATTGGGCTGTGTTGAGCGCCTGTTATTGCCAAAACGAGTTGTAACAAAGGAAAACACTTTCCAGGGCTCTGAGGTATTATTTTATTCTGGACATCACCTAAATTCTACTCTCTAAACTCAGTATTTTCCACTCTTTTAAAATGCAGGGTCTACCCCTCTGCAGATAAAATGCATGTGGAACAAAAAAAGGGTGAGAGAAGATTTTGTCCCAATACAAAACACCTGAACTGGAAAACAGAGCTGAACTGCCAAACCCTATTTCTGAATTGCCTTAGTCAGGACTCTTTGGACTACAGCTTCTGCTCCACACCATCGCATATGCCCTGAGAGTCAACATGAGTTCAGGTAGATTTTGCATCAGTAGCTGGGAGAAGCTATTGTCCGTTGGGAACAAGTTCCAAGCCAGAATAGGAGATAGACGTGTTTAGTCAGGGAGCCATGTTGCCAACAGGAGTGGGAAATTGGTCTCTTAATATGGAGGAAACCATTTGATTTCAGGAAAAAAGTTGCATGGACATACTATGATAAACTAAAATTCAGTAGGTATTTGGGAGAAAATCATTAAGAACCCTCACAGCAAAAAGATATTATGACATTTGTATTTTGTTTTTAAAATACATATTTACTTGTTTACTACCACTTTTTTTGAAGGCTAATTTATGCTATTGGGTTATAAAGCTGATTCTAGGACAGCAGAACTTGATAATTTAAAAACTCTCAAAATCTCAGACTATTTGTAATGCTTTTTTTCAGAATTAGTTAGTTAGATATTTTTATTATTATTCATCTCACAATAGATGATTAAAACTAATTTCTTTTTTGTTGAAGGACAGTTTCTAACCAAGTTTACTGTCAAACTTTATGACTCCCTTTTCTCATAATTTAATACCAAATTCTTGAATTTAAGGACTAAGTACTGCCTAGTGACAATAAACTTCTTTAACTGCAAATATTATAAGTCATGGAAATCATTTTTATTAGCTCAATACTTTGTTAAAGCACTTTTGTGAAGAAAAACATAGTAAATTCACCCCAAGTTTTGACTATTAAATTTCATCTCTCTATGTGACTGTGTATTAAATTGGGCTCAGAAATTCAGAAATGTCTGACTTCCAGGAGATGGTGCTATAGCACTTCAGCTACTTTCCTACCAGGATTTATGTTCTGTTTTCCAACTCTGATGAAAATTTTCTTTTTCACTGTGATTCCTCAGAAAAGCAGGAGCCCCCCTTCCCCGACATACTCATATTTTTCTCTCCTTCCGAGGAACCCTTTAATTTTTCTGAAGCCAGAAAAATTTGAAATCAAAAGGGAACACAAATACTGCCTGGTCATTAATGTGGGGACCAACAAAGATGAGTATCGAGTAATGAGGTGTAAGATCAAGCTGCTTATTTCAGACTTGGCTCAAACTAGTTCTGTTGTTTTGGTTGACCTGCTTCTGAAAGTACTGGTCTGTACCTGATGAAGTTTTTGCATGAGCCAGTCCCAGTTCAGCGTTATCTAAATGCAGATTTTTATTCTAGTCTATTTTCCTACTAGAGAATACTCAGCTGTTAATTAAAAATGTCACCTCTGAAGGCACACTCATCTTCTCCTGACAGTCTCTGTTCCAGCAGCTCCCATGGAGTGAACCCACTGCTTACCACAAAAACGTCATAAAGAGAAGGGGAAGAAAAGCCCCCCAACAACCAAAGAAAACATCAGGAAGACTAAAAAGTTGATTAAAAATAATTTTTAAAAAAAGAATATATCTTTAAAAAAAAAAAACTTTTTAAAAACTCTTTCCCCCCCACATTGTCAGACTATAGCCTTGATTTATGGCCCTGCAAACCCAGGCAGTACTGCCTGCAGGAGAGATAATTTGAGTCCAACAACTAATTCTATAGCTGCGGCATTGCACACGTGGAAAGTCTATCAGTGTTGGAAAAGCTTGGTATCTTTTTGCAGCATGCTGTCCTAACTTTTGTCTTGTAAGTGTCTCAGGAAATCAGGAGTCTTGGACACAATCCAGTATCTACATTTCTGTTTGCTTTATGTAGATCATTTGGGGCTGTGTTTTAGGAGTTTTCTTTCTTTTCTTTCCTTTTCCTTTCCTTTCTTTTTTTTTTTTTTTTTAACCCAACATAAAATGAAATACTTAAGTGCAAGGGTCTGGAAATCAGTACTTCCAGATTCCACAAATGGCATTGACTACAGCTAAGAGGGATGCACTATTGTCCACACAAAACACTGGAAAGACATGAAAAATGCAGGGCCTTAAAAAAATCACAATTAAAAATCAAGTATTTGTTCACAATTTGTATGGCAAAACTGAACCAAAAAAAAAAAAAGAGAATAAACTGTTCGCTGAGAAAATTTGCATTTTGAAGAGAAAAAAAGAGCTTTTTTTTTTTCTTTTGGGGGAGGCTTTCAATGTAATTTTTTTTACTAGGTTTAGCAATGACTTTGCCAGACTGCTTAACCTTGAGCAAGCCCTTCATCTGCTAGTTACCTCAGTGACTCCCACCTGTGTTAGCAAAGTGTCTATAGAAAGATAATGAAGCTTATCTCAAGTGTTCTTCTGCAGACATGTTTAGTGAAAAGAGGAGAGCTTTATTCCCTACAGCTACATTTGCAACATTTATTCCTTCTGCTTCTTTTGTGTCTCTTCTAATGCAGGAGTGCCTTGAATTTCATGTTTTACTTTCTTTTACTAAGGCAGTAGTTGGTAGTGTACACAGTCAGGAGGCATCAGAGTGTTTTCTGCAGAATAGGAAGAAATGTTTTCCCAGTCATGTTTCTTTTTCTAAAGATGACCTTTATCAGAGACTTATTGATACCCGATTAGATACATCAATTGACCTTACAAATACTCACAGAAAGACATGTAACCTGAGAAGAAAAATGGCCTAGTGCTCTCATGCTTTCTGGAGTGTTTGTAAAAGCTGTAAAATGTCAATGAAAAAGCTGAGTGTGTGCATGTAAATGCCTGTGTGCGGCTATTTCTGTAAGGTTTTTATAGGGGGCAGCTGATCACCACTGTAAATCTCTTCCAAACTTTGTTGAGGGGAAGGGCAGTTCCATTTCAGAGATAAACACTGGAGTAATGGACAAATAAAATGATGCAAGATCTCTCCAGAAGTCTGGGGCAGAGAAAAGACTTGGGCCAGAATTTCCCTCCATCTGGCTGCTGCAGGCACTTCTGGGGCTGCTGGTCTCACCTTAAAAGCAGGCGAGACTGCAGGACAAACTGCAAAAGGATACACTAAAGCACAGAAAAGTACAACTGAAAACTGAACAAAAAGCGAGTTTAAGGTAAATTATAAGTACTAGCTTATTCACTTGCTTTGAGGAGATATATGATTTTTGAGACAAAGAAAATCTGGAAGACCTAATCTACCTGGCCTTCTGTAAAGGCTCTGATTCTATGGAAGCATCTGATTTCAGAACACATATATGAATTTTTTAATTAGACTGAGAAAATTGAATTAAACAGGAGTTACAAGTGTTTCATGTATGTTGTAGTGAAGTTTAGTTGTATTAACTTCCTGGAAAAAGTGTAAATGTCTGGTTCTTGAAGAACTGGGTTTTTTTAGCAGGTCAAAGAAATATTTTTTAGTGATATAAAAGCGTCTTACAAAGTTCTGATATAAAAACATTTTTCAAAGCTCTTAAGGGGTTTTTTGTTGCTGTTGCTGTTGTTTGGTTGGTTTTTTGGTCTATGTACCATTTCTTCTTTGTCTTTGATAATTCTTCGGGGTATATTTGTGACTGAAAGTAACATCCATCGTTCTGTGACTTTCTTCACCTGACCTTGTATATTTGTGAACCCGCTGAAACACAGAGAACTATGGACACCAATATTCATTGTAGGTAAAATAAGAGTACAAACCATGTTCCTCACTTTAGTCAACAATACAGTACAGAACAGGATACATTTTGCTGTAAGCATCACCAAGAAATTAATATTTTTATCACTGGCTATACAGTATTCACTCTTAATCAAAACCTTATATAAATGCTTCCTTATTCACAAAGAAAAACTTGTTCCTAGCCACACCCTTTCAAAAATTTGGCCTGGGTGGCTCTGTTTTGGCTTGGGTTTTGATGTGCTAGATAATGTGAAAACAATAAAGCTGTAAGTGCTGTAGCTGTTAAGTGGTTTAACCAGGAGATTAATCTTGCAGATTACAAAAAATGAAGAACAAAGGAGAAGCTGACATTGAATATGAGTTTGTGAAATTTGTCATTTTTAGTTCAGCAGAGACAACATGCTTTAGCTGAGCTACTCTCCATATTGCAATGCACAGGAGAGTAATTGTCGTAGAGATAATAAGCTCTCTCCCCAGCGTGGATACTGAATGGTAGAGAAAAGTGACAATTTAGCTCCTTTCTCATACAGCTATATCAACACAAGTAAGTCTATCTCTTCCACCTGACAGTAGAGGTACATTTCTTCAAAGCCTTATTCATACATTGTGCTTAAATAGTAAAGAACGCTGATTCTTCACTGATTTTTTCCACTTTTGTTCAGCTTCAATGAAAGCTCACCTGCCTCCCTAGCAATAGGATGGAAAGAGAAAGCTATTCCAATCTGAAAGAGAATTACATGGAGAGAAAAAGGAAAAAAAAAAAAAAAGAGACACTTTTTCAAAACATGCTTCTTTTTCATTATCCTTTTGGGTTGGTGGGTTAAAAAAATTACCTACTACTATGTGGAGTTACCCACATCATGGCCAGGGCTGGACACGGTGTATCAGTCTGCTTTGCTGCTAGGAACTGTTGTACTGCTAGTATTGCTGTACAACTCTAGGTGGTACCTTTGCATTGCTCTGTTCGTATGAACACACTAGCTGTTTAATGTGGAATTCGGCTGCTTCTGAGGAATTTGAGCATTTGGAAAAATCAGCCCCGGTTGTTACTTTTGAAATAATATCAGTATTAAACTTAACAAAACCAGAAAATCTTTTAAATTTTCAAAGTTAAGTAAAACATCTACTCACGACTGAGTTCCATGTACAAATAGTTCTTTCCCTACTTTTCAAAGTCAGCAGCATCTTCTCTGAGAGTTTAACTGAGCCAAGAAGTGAAATTTTGGCTATGCTATCTAGCACTACAGCTGACTTTATACAAAATAAGCAGCAACATGCTGAGTATTTGAGGACTGTGGCATGCAATCCAAAAACTGCCTTTCACCAGAAATGACCCTTAGATACCTTGATATTCAGCTTTCTGAATGATAAATAGTGAATTGTTCTCACCTTCCTTTCTTCCGAAAGAAAATCTTGGAGCCAAATTCACCAAAGACAGAGCCTGGTGTCCAGATGTAGCTCGAGCCGCTGTTCAGTGACAAAGGCAGATTTCACAGTTCTGGTGATTGATTTTCTTTTCTGTTATAATTTCAGAGCAATTTGTTTGTTTCTCAGGCAGCAGCACACAGTTTGTGTAGAAGTACATAAAAATGGATAATAATTAATTTTACTTTACAGTTTGAAGGCTCTTTATGTTGCTAGTCTTGGTAAAAGAGCTCTAGGGTGAAGGAGAATTGGGTGCATTGTGCCAGAGAGATTAGAGCAATGCCACAAGCATGAAAATTTGTGGATTCAATAAAACCATTCTACTGGTTCTTTCTTTGACCTGGATAAATTGCAAGCTACCTAATCCAATGAGCATTTCTTTACCTTCATATTAACCCTCTGTGCTGAAGATAGGTTGTTCATGATGTTCTCATTTCCATGTTGTTACATCCCAGCGGATAAAGGATGTGTAGTTATTCTCTCATTTCTCCTTTTACTTTGACCAAAAAAGCTACCCCCACTAGAGAAAATTCTTACTAAAGATTTTTTGAAACTGGAATGTTCTTGGAAAAATACTAAGTTTCTACAAACTGACATTTTCCAAGAATATTATTTCAGTGAAGTGTTCTTGACTAGCTTGACAAAGAATCTCAGATGCTATACCAGTAGCATCTCCATTAGATGTGTGGTTAGACCTGGACTCTTCATTCAGAAAAGAGTAGTTGGAAGAAAATATAATAGAGTATATAAAACCATGGATTGTTTGAGTAATACACATAGGATAGACTCAGCATTATATCTCCTAACACAAGAACTAGAAAGCATCCAATGGCAGACCAAGGTTTGAAGGAAGAGAGATTGTATCTTTAATTAGAGCAACTGGCATAGTTGGAAAATTGTCACATTTGTATCTGTGGACCATGGTAAGACAAAGAACAATGAGGGAAAACAGTGAAATTGGCTGTCAGCATATTAAAAACAAGCAAGCAAACAAAAAGCTGAAAATAAAAGCAATTCTTTGCATTACAACAGAATGAAGTTATATATTTCATTCAACAAAAAGCAGTACATCTAGATTATCAGAAACTAGAGGTGCATAGCAGGGCAGGGAGCATTCTGCACGTGACGTCTTCTTAATTCTTTCCCGAGCATCCACTGCTGCTCACTATAAGAGTCAAGTTACTAAACTGGATAAACCTTTGACCTGACTTTCCCTTGAGAGGAAAGGTGTTGGTTTCCTATAGGACAATAAGGGAGAGGGTGGAGGTGTGGTTTTCAATAGTGTTCTGATAGCAAAGGCACTACTTTTAGCATACCTATATGACTTTGCTGCTTAATACTGAAAATGATAGCAGTGGATTGAATCCCGTGAGATACTGCCCTTCTTCACTAGTTTAACATACTGTCAGTGCTGAAGCAAGGTTATGGCAGCTGCCATTCTTGAGGCTATTCTTGCCTCTTTGGTGTGATACCCTTCCTCCCCAGTGGTGATTGGGTCACAGACAGAGAATGATGACCCTGTTGATTGCAAAAAGAGGAGGATTTCAGTGAGGCTATGAAATCTCCTACCTTAAGATGGAAATCACCTGAGTTATATCAGCAAAATGGGGTCAAATACCTTTAAAGATATCCTTGCATCTTGTTTTGCTGTCATGTCAATGCTATCTCTAAGGTGATTTACCCCCTCTGAAAACAGAAGTTTTAGCTTGTGCTCACTATTAATGCAGTGATCATGCCATTTCACATTTACTATCAGCCCTATGGGTTAATTCATTATTCCATTCAACCATGAAGAGCTTCCATTCATTCTGGATGTGTCAGAAACTGTTTCTGTCTGGAAAACTGTTGTTTTAAAGGTGCATTTTTGTTCCTGCGGCAGAACAAAATAACTGAAGTGCACTGGTGATGGGCTGATATTTATTCCTCTTCACCTTGCTGTGAAATTTTGAAGAAAGTGAAATTTTCTGGCTTCTTGTTAAGTGTAAGAGTTTTCATATGCCTCCAAGAGATGACTGGGCATGCGAGCAGTTGCATTCTGGGATCTGCAGCCCTCAGGTGTCCTACATCCCATTGCTCAGAGGTTATGCTTACCAGCACATTTGCCAAGGGCTGTTGTTTTGCTTTTCCAAAAGTATTACGAGTAATCTGTAAACTGCATTCAAATACATGGATTATGTGGTAAATACCTCTCTCTGGTACATAAGGTCCAAACCCAAGAAAGGTCAGACAATGCGGCATGAGGATGCATAAGCCTTTTTCATTAAACACAGAAAACAACATCTGTTTTTCCTTATTTCAGTTTTACTTTAACAGATATTGATCAGTCAATGATTATACAGCAATTTACCATTATTAAGCAGGTGAGCCACTACAGCACAAAAAGCATTCTTTGGAGCCAGTGGAAAATGTACCCCAAAAAGCACAGTGCACACACTACTCAGGAGCTGTGGGAAGGTAGGTTCAGAAATGCCAAAATACAGATAAGCTTTCCTGTGGAGACATTTCCTGTTCATGTGCCTCTAAAATAAACTCAAGTCCAAAAGTGTTTCATAGAAAGTGATGCTGGGGTGCATTTTGGCACTCAGAGGAGCACAAATAACACTAGAGGAAAAGTCACAGAGTTTGAACTAACACTTCAGAAAACAAGCCTGTTTTGCTTGTGGACAGGTGTGTGTCACTCTGCTTGACAACAGAGAGGCCACAGAACAGCAAACTCTCAATTTGTGATTACATTTTAGATTTCATTCATGTCTTGAGAGTGGAATTGGATTTTAGAAATATACTTTTTGCCCATCATCCTTTCTTGTTGGAAATAAAATTAAACTTTCCAACTATCAAGGAAAGGCTTTCTGTATTTTTATGTGTTTTACAAATTGATTTGACCATTTTGAATTATTGGTGGGACTTGCCTTATATCAAGGAGTACATTTTGCATGAGTGCTACAGAAAATAGACTTGTTCAGCTCTTACTTCTTCTAAAACAAACTGCTTCTCTATCGTGTGGTGAGGAGGACAGGATGGAGAATGTAATCACCTTATGAAATTAGCTATGTTCTGTCTAGATATAAGTAGCCCAAGCTGGGACAGCTCATGTTTCATGTGCTACTGTGTTGAATAGACCTCACTGTGATAAAACTTTAAGGAATGAGCAAGGACAATGGATTCTGTGGGAGCAGGCAAAGGGCAAAGGAGAACTTCACTCCAGGTTTCTCTAGTGTAGTGCTTACTCTCACTTCCTACATGTTAGTTCCTGGGAAGGTCAAAGTTTGGATTTTTGTCCCAGATTCCCTTCTGTCTCTGTGCATACAAGCCCCTGCTGTCAAGTATTGCTTAACTAATCAGTTTATATGTCTATGGTTAATTTCTTTTGGGATTCCATTCATATACGAACTCTCCAAAAAAGGAATACAAAGTCAATGAGGAGAGCTGTTGAGTACAGAAAAGAAAATCTTTGTCTGTGGAAAAAAAAAATTATCTTATTAAAATATGAAAATCTGAGTGTTCCTGAGTCTAGATTTTATTAGTTCCATTATCTTGGCTTTCTGTGAATACATTACCATTGTTACACAATTCAGCTATTGGCATTGATAGGATCTTACAAGATAGAGATGGAAGAAGGCTATTAGATAATGTAGCCATCTCTCTCCTGATACAGGACAAGTCATTGAATTACTTCTGCTCATTGAAGAAGGGATACCTAAAGGTCTCTTTTTTTACCTGCCCTTTCAAGGGTAATTGACATAAAATAAAATCAGACACTGTTATTTTATTGTTTTTAAGCCTTAAGATCAGTGGTGAATTATTCAAGAGAAATTGGTAGTGAAGAAAATAAATTATATGGGTCAATGTTGCTTCTGTAGGAACAAACAAACAGTGTATATGAGGTTGGGTTCTTTAGAGCTGTGAGTATATTTCTTATCAGCCTAAATAATACTAAACAAAGTCAAATTAAATTTTTGAAAAGTGTACAGCAGGGTACCTAATTGTTATATAAATCTTTTTGCAATTAAGTGTTTTACAACTTTAACTCTTAGGCCCCTATTTCTAGTCTTTGTCCAATGGGTGATGTACAGTTATTTTTCTACAGATTCATTGCTTCTCAGATTATACACTGGGTATTTTCTATCTTGTTCTTGGGTTATTTTACATGGCAACCCTAGCAGTAGATATGAGGAGAGAACTGTATCCTCTGCCAACATGATGTCTTAGTGCAGTATCAGGATACAGCTAGGGGATACACTACTCAGGAACTTGAAAACATCTCAGCTTTGGTAGTTGCAGTAACTAATTTTCCTGAATGAGTTTATAACTGGAAACACAACACCAAGAGGAAAATAATCTTAGAACAGTAAGCCCTCTCCATGCCCTCCTTACCAAAAACCCCATCATCTCAAACTGTGGGTTGCACACGTGCCACAAAAAGGGCAAAAAGGACAAATACCTCGTAAGAAATTCCCACCTCCCCTCTGGAGAGACTATTTCTGATCAGACATTAATCCTTGGTGCCCCCCTATACCATGGCTAGTAAAAACCAATATTAGCTGCCTTGGAGTCAGGAGTTTGCAAATTCACAAGTTATAGGCTGCCTATTGTCCCTTCACAGTGTATTAGAGTTTACTACAGAATCCATATCTTATTTCACACCATTCTTTGGTCTTCCTACCTGTTTCTCTCATAGCTGCAGTCAGGATAAGCTGGCATGTTCACATTATAATTATTGAATAGCCAGGTTACATGAAATATTCATAAATCATTGGAAAACAGCCCTACAACCATTACACTAATGTTAAAAAAAAAGTATCCAGAAAAATAATTACCATTTTTCATGTTGCTATCTCTCCATATAGGCATATTTCCTTCTTTTCTTGCTCTACTGTATTTGCTTCCCACTTAACAAGTTATGTAAAAAAGTTTTAGCAATTCATCTGATGGCTGAGCTGCAGTTATTTATAATTATGGAATATTCTTGGGTGTTTGTTTAAAGCGTGCTGGAGAGCTGCTGGTTTTGTTTTTTTCTGGTAGGCGGCTCATTACTTCATAAATCTGTTGACTGAATGGGAATTGTGGCTGGGGAGCAACTGTGCTGCTTCATGCATCATGACCAAGTGTGTGTGGGAGTCAGGAACAGCACCTCTCTGGACCAGCTGCTCCATCCATCTGCAGCTGGGTCTAGGTACAGTGATCTACGGTCAAGATCTGCATTGGGAGTATTTTTATAGCTGTTTTATAGCAGCTGGTGTGAATGGCAGTAGAAAAATGAACGATCAACTTCCTAACCATCAGGAACAAACTAAGAAAGAAAAATAAACATAAAAATTAGCACATTTTTGTTAGTATTATAAAGACACTGTTTGAAGTTCAGTTTCTCAGAAGAGCTACTGTAAGCCTACATATTTATTGGTTTGTCACTCAGCTGAAAATTTGCTTTATACCAAAACGTGGCAGAAAAATATATTTGAGTGGCAAATGATGTTCATAATTTCAGATGCTTCTATTTTCCCTCTAAATCAAAAAATAATATTTAAAAGGGAAATGCTGCTTAAAGATAATCTTGCTTTGCCACTTTTATGGAGAAAAATAAGGGTACATGATCAAATTGAATTATTTCAAAAATTGAGGCAGAGTGAGATAATTAAAGCTGTATTAACAAAGGGGCCAAATTTAGTTTGCTATACATTCAGTAGAGTCAAGGATTTTCCTTTACTATCTTAGTTTCAGCAAAATATAACAAGAAATATTTTCACATAGCTCTGACTTTTAATTTTGGATTTAAATAATCATGAGGTATCTCAGCACATTTTAGATTATATCTGCATCTTTTCTGAAGGAGGCTCTGTATGATGTGATGCTGCAGCTCCTGCCAGAGGAAGTATTGCCATCACATGTAAGTCTCCTTTGTAACCAATCCACCACATCATAATTCAAAGTGACACAGAAGGTGGAATTGGTGGCTTTTTGTCAGAGTTCTTTTTAAAACTAGGTATGTGATTATTTAGACTTCTATTACAGAATACAAAGAGAGTGGACAAAGTGAAAAGCTCTGTGATGTCTGGAAAGCAGATTCTTGGCATCTCCTGGGTAGAGTTCATTTCCATGGAATTAGGAGATGAGCATTATTACATCTTTCAGAGTCTACTTTCTCTTTAGAATTGTTCATAAAATTTCCTCAGAAAAGTAATATACAGCAACTTGCACCCAATTCTCAAGATATATTTGTCAGGAAGATAAGACCTGGAGAGCGAAATCTCTTCAGTCTGTGCTGTTTTCCTTGAAATGGCATATGCTGAACAGAGTGTTTCAGAGTACTGTTGCTGTGCTCAGCCTGTCTTTAAGAAAAGGATTCCCTGCCCATGAACAATAGTCATGTAGTTGCCAAGTCCTGATGTGTCCATTCTCAGTTGTTTATTGTGTCAAAGGAGAATTAAAATTCTCACAGCATTGGCAACCTCACATTCTCACAATGTGCTTCTTACCGCACTGGGTAGAATCGTAGAAAAACAGAATGGTTTGGGTTGGAAGGGGCCTTAAAAGTAATCTAGTTCCAAATCCACTACCATAGACAGGGTCACCTTCCACTAGACCAGGTTGCTCAGAGCCCCATCCAACCTGGCCTTGAACACCTTCAGGGATGGGACATCCAGAGATTCCCTGGGTAACCTATTCCAGTGCCTCAACACCCTCACAGTAGAGACTTTTTTCCTAATATCTAATCTAAATCTACTCTTTTTCAATTTGAACCTACTTGATGTTATAAATATTCTTGCCTCATCTTTCCTGTAAGTTCCCTTCAGGTACTGGTATACTAATATAATAGACACAGTTTGATCAGAATCAGGAGTAAGATGGAAATATCAAAGCAGAAAATGTCTCAGAGAAGTCTCTTTGATTCAGTGAGAATTTGAGTTACCTGAGTCTTTTCCATGAGTCTGACTTGTGTGTGTCTTTCCTCTTCTAAATTTAGCTGAAACTTTGATGCTCTTTATCATCGTCATCATGGCTAGGCTTCGCGAACGAAGATTTGTGAAGGACTCTACCCATGCTTGCTACAAGCGCGCTGATGGCTAAAAAGGCCAATGCGAGATACACAGGTCCGGTTGCAAAAGGCACAGCAGAATGACTCCCCGGGTGATCTCCTTGAGAGTGATCCTGCGTGTATTCCAAACAGATCATCGACTTGTGCGACTTGTGCGATGCTCTTTAAATGTATATACATTATGCTAAGATTTATAACACTTGTGTCTGCCCTATTTCTTCAGAAAATAATTTAACCAAAGTATAACTCTTTTATCCTCTTCAGAAAACAAAAAACAAAACAAAACAAAAAATAAAAAATAAAAACAACAACAAAAAAACCCCCACACAAAAATTATCAAATTACACTTATGTAATTTAGAAATAAATCATTACGTTTCATACAGAGTATTTTGCGTCAGTCTAATGAAACATTGCTGTAGCCAAAATGGAATAGCATAAAATATTCAGAAAAAGCTCATTAAAGGCTCAGTGTGTTATTACTGAAGATAGGCAACCAACATAGTACAGAGTACCTGGGAAAGATGGTCATTCTGTGAACTTTCATAGGTTAGCTTTGTGAATTCAGGCCACATCATGAACTGCTCTGTGCAGAGCTGAATCCTTTTTCCCCAGCTGAGCTTTTAGCCTTTTCTGTTCCGACTGTTTTAATCCTTGGATGATGGTGATGTGACTTCTAAAACTACCAAGAAGGCATGGAGAAAGAGCAGGGCATGATCACCACTTAATCACAGCCTCTCTCAGGTACTGATAAAAAAAATGTAGAATCAAACATATCTCAAAATTCAAGGAAACCATTTCAACATAACAGTAAGAGAAGAGCATCCATGAGATATGAAAGAGTCTCATCTCAAAAAAACACCCCTCAGCTGCTCTTTCATGGCCATGCACAGCTTAGAGCTAAAGAATTAGAAAATGCTACTGTATATTCGATGGGAAAACAGGTCTCTTTAGTGTTTTCCAGTCAGCAGTGACAGTCTGTCTTCCCTGAGCTTGGTGCAGAGGGTCAATTTGAATCCTCTGAAGTGCCAAGAGCTCCATCTGCTCTTCCATCTGAAATGGGAATATTTTTGCTCTTTTTTTTTTTAATCTTGATTTGGTCTTTCGGTGTTTGTGTTAGAACACACAGCCCAGATGCCAATAATGAGGAAAATATATTAAGTGATAAGGGAGAAAACAGAGAAATTAAAATGAACGAGGTAGGAAAATTGTAAATGGAAAATGGGAGCTGATTGCAATATCCAGCCCAGGTGTGGCTGTGAATTAAAGTGCTTTCCTGAGAGATTCCAGAAGATATATCCCATAATCCTACACATCTGGGAAAGTGTTGGTCAAGACAGTCCTGGAAGTTGTGCCAAAAACACCTTAAAGATATTCCACACAAAGATCCAGCTTGCTATATACTCCAGCTGCTGTTTATTAGAGATGCTCATATTTTATGTATGCTAGCACACAGGGATTCTGTTACAGACAAATCTGTATATATGGATTTAAATCCATTGAATGTATATTCCACTTAGATTTTATTGAAGTATTTTTCTATATTCAATCAAGGAACTACAATTTCTTCAGTTGAAACAGAAACATATGTATATACCTACATACACAGTGACATACAAAAGAATGCTTTAATTTTCTTTAAAAAAAATTTAAAATGTCAGTATTTCTCCTCAGGAAAAAAACCCCCAAACATAGAGGGATATTTCACTTCCCTATTAGATTTATCGTCACAGACACCTTGAGCTCTTCTAAATCCAGTGAATTTGAAAAGTTGCTATTGTGAGGGTGAAAAATTAACCCTGAAAATTCTGTTAATGTCTGAATCAGTCTTCAGTGCAGCAGAGTTATTAGATTATTTTTTTCTTTATAAGACCATGACCAGATGACATCAGAGTTAAACAAAGTTCGATTTATTTTTGCTGTCGTGGGGAAATCTTATCCATGAAGCAACTGATATTCCTTCCTTCCTCCCTCCCTCCCTTCCTTCCTTCTCTCCTTGTTTCCCTCCCTCCCTCCTTCCCTCTCTTTCTTTTCTGACTTCCCTTTTCTTTTCCCTTTCCCTTTCTTTGTATTTGAAGTTACCAAGTGCTAAAAAGTCTTAGATGCTGGTAGTTTTAAAAAAAATCCGTACTATGAAATGGATTCTTCTATACCTTCGAGCTATTAGCAACTTTGCTTTCAACACCAGGTGTCACTGCAGTGACAGAAAATCTCAAAATATTTCATAGGACTGGTGAACAAAGCAAATTTGCTATTGAATATATTAAAAAAAAATAATTCTAACTATATAAGGTGGCAATGGAAAAAAACAAAGTAGCTGACATAACTTCAAAAGCAAAGCTGGAGATAAAAAAGCTTTTACCATAATATACCATTGATAGGATAGTCTGGAACTAAATTAACCAATTTCTGGAATGGCCATAGTGTTGCAAAGCTCCTTTCAGAGAGCATCAATTATCAAGTGATGCAAGCTCAGGTAGGTAAGTTCACCAAACTAAGAAACATCTGTACTTTATTGAAACTGAAATTGCTGTGAAATAAGAACAATTCCACTGAACTTATCAATGTTTTGGGGATACAAATTAGATTCTGCAGCAGATGTCAAATACATTCTGAATAGCTTTGGAAGTAGTATTTCACAGTGAATTTATTTGCTATTTTTATCACTTTCATGGTGTTTTGACAAAGGTTTCACATCTTTAAAAAAAGGAATACTATTCAGAAATATGTTTCACTGAAAATTATTTCTATTTTTAGACCAGCTCTAGAAATAACAACAAAAAATTTCACAGAACAAACACTTGTCTGTTTTCCTGTTCTGGTGGTATTTCTTAGGCCTGAGGGGAAATAAGGATGTTATAAAATCCTTTTGTCTAAAATAATTGCTGATGTAAGGTAGCACTGCTGTCTGTTTAAAAATATAAGTGTAAGATAACAAGCAAGAAATATAAACTTGTCTTTTAATAATCAAGCAGAATGAAAAGATAAAAAATACAGAAAAAAACAGATTAGAGAGAATTAAAATATTAGTGGAGCAGCAGAGATGATCCTGCAAAAGGGGGGAAGAAAAGGGTTGTTCTAATTTTGGGGGTTTTTGTTTTTCACTGCCTGAGTACATTAAATTAAATTAATTTTCTCATAGGAGAGATTGTTTTGTCTACCACAATAATGGTTAAGTGGTCTCACTGACTTTATCTCAACCCACAACCCTTCTCATCCTATTTTTGTTCCTGTCCTAAGAAAGGGGAGTGAAGGAGAAGTGAGGGAAAAGATGGATGGGTGTTTGGCACTTAGCCAAGGCTAATCCACTGCATATCCAGAGGCATGTTAATATCGATGGGTCTATTGTTTTTATTAAAGTTCTGAAGAACTTTGTTCTCTTCTTCCTCAATACATGTCTCTTTTATCGTGACTATAGACAGAAAGCTATCTTCAATAAAAGGTCTATATCCAACCAAATGCCTTGACAACATGGTCATGGTACTGAAAGTGGCAATATGCTAACATGATTTGATTAGCTGTTCTTTGGATTTTTTTCATGAGGGGTAAACTCTAGGGTGTTTACATCACAATAAATGGAATATATTAAAATGTTAACATTAGTTGAATGGTATACCCATTAAACCAGTCTGAAAACTTTTTAAATCACTCTGCTAATACTCCTGAAGGTTATCCAGTGAAGCATAGTTCAGGAAATATAATGTGACAGTTTGTACATAGATATTGAATAAATCTGTTCTTTTCAATTACCATCTCTTCCATTTTCACAAAAGGGCTGTGAAGTTAAATTGACAAAGAATCTATGATTCTGGGTATGAAACCCCATGATTTTTTTATATCACTCAGCACAACAGAGGGACACATAGTGCTGCTATATGGCAATACCTGTAAAGTAAATTGATGCAAATGTAAATACCTTTTTGTGCATTTTAAAATTATGGTACTTGTAGCCATAGGCTTCGAGTTAAGAGACCAAAGGTCTGAATGGGTACCTAAAGAGACAAGATAAATTCACAGAGGAGAAATCTGGTGTCCTGGTTACACAAAAATTCTGATCTCCACCTTTTCTTTTCTTTTCTTTTCTCTTCTCTTTTCTCCAAATATACCTTTTTGGCTTTTTGGAGTTTTGCCTTCTTTAAAGAGACTGAACTGCTGGTGATTAATAACTCAAACATTGGACCACCTGCAGTGACCGTCCAGGTGCTATGAGAGACTGGACTGTTGGTGCTCATGGCTCAATCAGCCTTGTGCTTTGCTAACAACGTGCAGAGTGGCCACCCAGGCCAGGGGCTGAAGGCATGCACAGCCAACACTTCAGGCTACAAGCTGGGTGTTAAACAAGATAAGGAAAGAGGCAAACCCTGTGAGGTGGGGTAGTCTTTCTTTTCCTTACACAGATGACTCAGCTGTGGTAACTCCCCGGAACATTCACACCCAGCCTGATGGTATTCACCTCTTGTTGATGAGCCACAATGGGCCATAATGGACTCAGGTGCACTGATGTAAGAGAGAGCTGCAACATCTTAGAAGATGTCAAAGACTCCAGTGACTCACAGTACTACATCATCCAGTGTAAAGCTCCCTGCCTCAGAGGAGGTACCAGAGGCGTGTTCCCACCTGAACCTGAGTATATGGAACTCTGAGTTTTGGGACTTCCACCACCACCACCTGAACAGATCCAGACTGCAACCACCACTTGGACAACTGCAACAGCCAAGTCTCATTGCTGGATCCAACAGGTGTCTTGTGGATCCTTCCAGTCATCTGGGAGGTCCACAGGCCTGCTTGGACTGCCTGAACTGGCACTGCAGCCTCACTCCAGCACCACACAACTGTCTGCCGGTATCAAATCCCAGCTATATGCCATTTCCTGCCAGCCTTGACTCTCCAATTGTTCCTGCCAGGTTTTCCAGGTGGGGGAGGCTGGCCACCATCTCGATTTGGTCTGTTGGGTGGGGCCTTGGGAAGTTTCTCCTTGTTGGTTGGTTTAGCCCGATTTTATCAGTATTGTTCTTAGCATTCTTCTTGGTAAAGAGTTATTTTTTTACTTACAACTTGGCATATTTGGTCTCTCTCTTTGGAGAAACCAGGGTTATTGAATCAAGGGAGAAGACTTCAAGGTCTCCACCCCTCCTAAATGTCTCAAACAGAGTCATCTGGTAATGGTCAGGAAACAAAATGTCTGAAACTCTGGCTTGGAAATTTTATATTCTGAATATTATGCTAATGTTCATAAATAGTTCAATCCATATTGTGGTGTCTTGTCCTTTCTTACGTGTCCATGAACAGCTCCTGTTGGAAACAGAACTTTCTCAACTGGACTTACGTTCTTTCTTTATATTCTGGTGTCTAATTCTTGATGCAGAGTAAACGGAAGTATTCCTACCTACGAATGCCTGGTGGAAATTTTGTGAAAGTAGAAACAATAATAACAGAAATAAAGTATGAATCCGTGAGCAAATGCAGTGTCTTACCAATCTTATGTTGACTAGCTCAGCCACCCTAAGTCTTACTGCACATAACATTTTGGCTGAGTTGGAGTATAGCCAGTTAATTTAGCTCAAACCAAAAAAAGCAAGCATATTTTGCCTTATAAAAGGGTTAGGGTAAGGAAACACACCACAACAGTTTAATGACCTGGGGAATGGGCCATAACAGCAATGACTGTGTACCTACAGTACAGCAGGCAAGGCATTCATTGGTTAGCTGGTGAAGTATTCCTCTATCAGGACCTAATCTATTCAGTGTTTTCACTTTTAAATGCCAATAAGACAGGACCCAGAGAAGTACTTAAGTGATCAACTACATCCCTAATCTCTCAGTTGAACAGTTTTGTCAATGAGAGGAGCATAATGATGCTGCTATCTGGGCAGCCACCTAAACACCAGGACCTGTCAGGGGTCAGGCAAATAAGGGTCTCAAAAACTCTGGTGTTTTCCAGAGGCAAGACCAAATTTCCATTTATTGTTTCTGTGCTCTAATTTTAGGGTGCAAATACGTTCTTCTTTAATGTGCTATGCTTCTCACGTATGTGTCTTCCTAATTTTAAAATAAGTTTTGCTGAAAAATTACAGAAACTTTTCTAACTCCTCTGTGAATACTTTCTTCTGTTAATATTTAGTCAGGCTGTAGTCAAAAGGAACAGAATTTCAGATTTTCACAGAGATGGTAGCTAAATCAAGCTAACATCGTGTTCTTATTTAATACTTTGAATATTTATGCAAGTTTGGGACAGATTTTTCTTTTTTACATTGTATATAATAAGAAGTGAAAAATTATATATCATCTTGACATGTCAGATTCCTGAACCCACCATCCTTCTCCTGTCTGAAAATGCTTGGAAATTTGGAAGCCTCTGAGTCAAAAAATACTTGTCAGAAAGTGTATTTTCCCATAGAACTTGAACAAAAAAGGTATTTCTGTTTCCAGGAAAAGCTCTGTGAGCCTAAGGTATCTGAGAAGCTCATTTTTTTTCAAAAAACATATATACAACACTCCTGTCAAGCAGGAAAATACTATAATCCACATTTCACAGATGAAATATGAAGGTAAAAGGACGTGGAAAGTCAACTTTGCAAAGAAATGTTGACCTAATGAATTTTCCTGACTTTGGAAAAACTATACAAACCAAATCTTGAAACATGCTCATTTTCTAATAAAAATGTTTACAAATTAAGCAAACATCTACCTTTGGAAAACTTCATATTATCCCACCTGATATATGTTCTCGGAATGGATGTAAAGCCGTATATTTTAGACTGACAAAACTATGATTTTGCTGGCTGAGTTTGTGGCCTCTTTCCCAAATTAAAGGCACTATTTGGGCACATGAAAAGTTTTCCTAGAAAATCACTTCTATACTAGCAGTTTGTGTTGCCATACTTCTGGCAATCACACTTTGTCACAACACCTAACTAACTATGGCAAGCCAGAATTTATTGTGCAGACCTGGCCTCTACATCGATGTCTAGACCTGATGTACTACAGTATGGCCAGGGAAATGTCTGACTGAATTCCTGATCCAGAGTAATTTCTGCATTGAGCTAAGAGCATATCAAATTATGAACACTGCTGTGTACCCCTGTTGGAATACTGGCTTTGTGAGTGCATTCATTTAAACACACGGAAGATCTATTAGTCCGTATTTGAGCCAAATGTTGGGGCTTTTCGGTGTGTTGTTGTTGGTTGATGGGTTGTGTTTTGGTTTGGTGGTTTTGTTTGTTTGTTTTTGGTTTGGGGCTTTTTTGTTTCATTTTGTTTTCCCTGGGAAAAGAACTTCACAACTCCTTGAAAGACTGAGAGGTACATACACTTTCAGCATGGGTCAACAGATGTTCAATTCTCTAGCATTCATCCATGTCCACAGCAGATAAGCTCTTCCCTAGAGGAACCAAAATAAATAGAATATTTTTAAGAAAATATATGTAATTCGTGATCTAGGTATCCTGCATAAAGGGAGAAGATGCATTTAAAGCTGTTTAGGGTTTTCTTTTTGTACCTGGTTATCTACCTGGCATGGCTGTCTAGAGGATGAAGTTGCAAGATAATCTTGGCCAACAGAGAAATGTCTGTGAATGTTGAACAAAATGGGTGGTTGAACCTCAAGCATGAGATGAAGTTTTGAAATAATCTGAAGGTCTTCTTCCATTTCAGTGACCAAGCCTGTTGTATGGCACTATCTCATCACTGAAGGAAATATGTCAGAAATAAAGAAAGCCTGGAAACATGCACTAAAATGATGAGAAAGTCTGGTTACGCGTTATGAGAATCACTTGGCTTGAAATCATGTTGAACTTAACAAGAGACACTGAGATAATTTGTAACAATAGTCTTTACTTTTATAAGATTTTATTGCTTCAAACTTTCTAACAAATCCCTGCTGTAGAGGGACTGAACTTAGCTGCCTTTTTGAAGTATGCTATCTATAAGAAAAAAAAAAAAGCCTTTTATTCAGTTAAAATCTTAGCAATGTGCATAAAACAGTGACATCAGATGCATACACATGTATCTGCAACAAAACTTATTTGTTACTAAAATATGCATATCATTTTTTGAAATATTGGTCTTAAATATTGAATGATTTGGTTTAGAAAATAAAAAATGTGTTACGATCTGTTCCATTACTCCTTCTCTCTACTGAAAGGTCACCAGCCTAAATAGCTAAAATGGACAAGAATTCTTTCTGGAAATCACAGTGCATGGCACAAAGAAACACAGCACAGAAACACAAAGAAATGCAACACTGTCTTTTCAGGGTACTTCTTACTCTACTAAGGAAATAACCACAGCTATTTTAAATATTAGTGCTATTTTTTGCTGTCATTTGGTGTGGGTTTTTTTTGTCGTCATTCATTTAAATATTGCTGGTTTTGTTTCCTATCATAGCTGACATCAGACATAGAAAAATAAGGCAGTTATGTAGGACAACAAACTGCAAAATAATGGGGTCCTGCTGCTTGTTTTTCCTGAGAAAGCCAGGTTAGCAACACCTCCAGCAGCTGCACCACTTCTCATAGTAACCTCTGCCAGGCAGCCCAGGAATTTCAGAATTCATTCTCCTTCCAATTCTTTCATACATTTTATCTTTCCCATAGCAGAAGGGGGAATTTGACATTCCGTCTCACCCTTCAGGTAGCAAGTTTCATTTTGACTACTTCCTAGCCTTCTAACCAAAACCTAAATGTAAATGGCATTTATTAGATCTCAGTTCAAATTCAGTTAACTGATTTTGCAAACAAATTATCTTAGTTTCCTTATCTGTTTTGTTTTCCTTTGCTTTGTTCTGAGGATTGCCACAGAAGCACATTGATAAACAGACAAAAGAAATTTAATACTCATGTGCTGCCTAGGAATATTGAGACCAACCACTCCAGAGAGAAATATCTCAGCTATGGAAGGGAGAGTTATGTGACCAGCAGTATTTCATGCTCTTTGCTCATCTAAACTGCCCAGAGAATTATGTTTTATAGGGGCAATAAAACAAATGGAATGGTGAAAGATGAGGAAAATTATATGGTTAATGTACATTGTTTAGCCTTTTATAAATGCTGTAAATATCAGGAGACAGCACATCATCCATAACAGAAGGATACTATTATAAATATTTTTTTACTATATAATAGTGCTTGATTGAAATACAGTCAGAACATAATCTGTAGCTTATTATTAGGTTTCCATATTCTTTAAATGTCCATTGTATTAGCAAGAATCATACAATGTAAGTCTTAGGTACATCCCAAATTTTCCCATTATTAAGACTGTAAACTCACTCCTATTACTGATAAAACAGAGACTGAAAGTACATAAAACTGTGGCTAGTGTATTCTCTACAGCTTCTTTCTTCTTATAATTCTGTTATCTGCCTACTTCTCGTTGGTTTCAGTCATCAGAAGCTCATAGATACTGAGGACATGGTTGCAGTCCATTTTACCAGAAGTGTGGGAAACTGCTCCTGGAGCAGTTCATCAGGCAGATGACCTTTCGAACTCCCTAGGAGCACAGCACCTAAAGGCAGTGGCTGAGGGAGTTATATCTTGCCTATCGCTCTTCCAATCCACCTTTGATCAGTCATCCCACACTATATACCTTGCACCTTTTTCACCATCACGTCACAGAATCACAGAATGGGTAACGCTGGAAGGGAGCACTGGAGATAATTTCATCCAACCTCCCTGATCAAGTAGTGTCCCCTAGAGCATGTTACTGTGGATTGTGTCCAGATGTTTTTTGAATATGTCTAGGGAAGGAGACCAACACCTCTCTGGGCAGCCAGTTCTGGTGCTCAGTCACCCTTGCAGCAAAGAAGTTGTTCCTCAAATCCAGGTGGAACTTCCTGTTCATCAGTTTCATTGAATCATAGAATCATTAGGGTTGGAAAAAAATCTCCAAAATCATCAAGTCCAATCTTTGACTGAATACCTCATGCCAACTAAACCATAACACTCAGTGCCATGCCCAGTCATTTTCTGAGCACTTCTAGGGATAGTGACTGCACCACCTCCTTGGGTAGCCCATTCCAATGCTCAACCACCCTTTCAGTGAAAAAGTTCTTCCTAATGTCCTACCTGGACCTCCCTGACACAGCTTGAAGTTATGTCCTCTTGTCCTATCGCTAGTTGCCTGTCTCTTCCTGTTGTCTCTTGTCCTATTGCTTGGCACCACCATCTGCCTTCATGCTCTTGACATCCTTCCTTCAGATATTTATAGACGTTGATGGGGTGCCCCTCAGTTATCTCTTCTAAAGGCTGAACAGGCCCAGCTCCCTCAGCCTTTACTGAGAGCTGCTCAGAGAGATGCTCCAGTCCCTTAATCATCTTTGTAGCCCTCTGCTGGACCCACTCCAGGAGCTCCACAGCTCCCTTCAACTGAGTAGCCCAGAACTGGACACAGATGTGGCCTCGCTAGGGCTGAGTAGAGGGGCAGAACCACTTCCCTCGTCCTGCTGGCAATGCTCTTCCTAGTGCACCCCAGGATATCGCTTTCCTCTTGGCCACAAGGACACACTGCTGGCTCATGGACAGCTTGCTGTTCACCAGGACACCCAGGTCCCTCTCTGCAGAGCTGCTTTTCAGCTGATCAGTCCCCAGGCTGTACTGGTACCTAGGGATATTCTTCCCCAGGTGCAGAACCCTGCATTTGCGTTTGTTGAACTGCAAAAGGTTTCTCTCTGCCCACCTCCTCAGCCTGTTGAGGTCCTTCTGAATGGCAGCATAGCCCTCTGGGGTATCATCCATATAGGTGGATTCCTTTGAAGTGTAGGCTTCTTTGGCTCCAAATCTAGCTGCCAGCCACCAGGACAAGAAAATTTCATTTTACAAACTGGAGAAGCAACAGTCCATTGAATATGAACATTAATTGCTTCTGGAGACTGTAACAGCATATACAATGCTCATTAAATAAGTCCAGATACCAAATGGATGCTTACAGTACATGTTCCATAGGAATTAACACTTCAGTATCTCAGAGCACCATATAGCATGCCCTGCGGACCTGACATTTTGTTCATAGATAGAATTGGTCAGAAATTTTCTGCTGAAACAAAGTTTGCTGAGAAATTCCAGTTAGTTGAGTGTGAAATATTTCACTCAAAACAGCTTGGGTTTGATAAAGTTTTGCCAAATCCAAGGCAAGATTCCAACAGAAACTGTGTTTCTGGCAGGCCTACTCAAGTCCTGGGAACTCTGTAAGCTACAGTATGGCCAGCCTGAAGGCAGGAGTCCCAAATGGGTCTGCGTCATGGCTAGGGATGCTGGAAAACTTCAGGGCCCCCCAGTAGAAGTGAGCCTGGATATGCTCCAAACAGAGATAAGCCTGGATTTGTCCCAACTGGGAAACTCCCTAAAGCTACCAGAGTTAGTTACAGGATGTGGAGAGAGTCTGTAAGTTCGAAACTTAGAAAAATTCCACTATGGACTACAACAAAAATAAAGGTAAGATTCCTCTTTTCCAAATACTCCTGATGATAGGGGTGGTATAAAAAACTAGGAGCACAGAGTTTGCACTTACTGGTCAAATATTTCATGAATATTAAATATTCTTTACTAAACACCGTAAAACTAAATCAGAACAGTTCAAAATGTGGCCCATGGGTCAGATTTGGCAGAGAAATGGCTTCCATCTGGCCCACTCACTGGTCCCAGGGGTGGAGGGGGAGTGGGTGTTCAGGCAGCTGATATAGATACATCAGCCAAACAACTTCTGACCCTGCACACAGCCCTCTGCAGCTGTGGGCCCTCTGTGTTCTCTTGAGGTGTGGGAGTGAGGCTGGAAGCAGTGGGATCCCTAATGCATAGTGTGATCTCCATAGTCCCTCTCAGCCCTTGGTAAACCTTTTCATGAATGCATTCAGCTCAGAATGATGTGCTGTGGTTCACTTTCCTACTTGATGAGTTTCCTGTCCAGGAGCTGAAAGCAAGGTTCTCTAGAAAACACTAGAGTTTACCATATTTTGAACTAAAATTATGAGTGTCAGATTGTTTCCATGAGACATCGTGGGTTGCTGAACTCACTTGTGAATGATCCCAGTGTTTCTTTAAAATGTTCAAATCTCTTTCCAACTAGATGACTTCAAAGTTTGTAATTAAAACCTTAGCTGGACAAGTTTCATATGGCTTCTATTGCTAGTGTTCTTAGTGTTTTAGTATTGTTAGTGTTAGTCTCAGTTATAACAATTGCATTCAAAATTACATGCACTAATACACTGGTTGGATACGACATTGATTTTATTGACAGTTGCTCCCCTACCTTGGAGGCTCAATTCCTTCCTTCATCCCTCTATTGTCACTGTTTGTGGAGTATGGAGCAGGCCAGCGTGTAGTTATCATTTAAAGGATTCAACACGGCTTAGAGCAGCTAAGTGAGGTTGGTGGGGATAGAGGCAGTAAACAATAATTCTTTGTGTAGCCTTCTGTCTCCTTCAGGTCTTTTAGTGGTGGGCTAAGAAGCTGCTCTGTGGAGCTTCAGTTCTTCATCCTGGATGGAGAGTAGAAATGAGTCTGAAGAAATTGCACCACTCCATAAGCCTGAAGCAGCCCTTAATTGTTTTATTTCCTAGATAAGTAGTTGAAGAGGGTCCCAGAATTCAGTGATGTCTTAAGGAGAGGGCAGAAGGTGACAGATGATCTCAGCAGAAATAAATCCAGTGGTCCTTTGACATGAACCAGGCTCAAAAGGAAAAGTACATACTGGAACTGAGACACATGGAGAGGAGGGATGGAACGATGCACAGAGCTTGAGGAAAGGAGTATTGAGGGGAATATTGCTGAGGTAGACAGTGGAAGGCCAGAAGAGCTGTTCATGGAATTGTTTGATTTTTGATTATGGAGTGCAATAAAGAATACTACTCTTAAAATTAGAGCTAGCAATAGTCAGTAGGACTCTGCTAGAATTTTTTTTTTTCATTTATCATAATGGAATCAAGAGTGGAAACGTCCACTGAGTATTCACTGAGCTGCAGTGAGAGCATGTTTCTCTTTTCTCTTACAGGAACAGGAAACCACAAATAATACCCTTTCAGCCACACCACTTTGTAAGAGCAAGGACACAGCAGCTAAGCCTCAGCAGATCTCTGAAGAAATTGTTTATGTATTAAGTTTACAGAATAGGAAATGTCAGCCTTTTTCTTGTTGGCATGTCCACAGTTGCTTGTCCACCCACACAGGGACCATGCATATTCTGGCTCCTGCATATTAATTTTTGTTTTTGTTCTGCAACAGATTTTTTTGGCTTTCTTTATTCTTCTTGTTTTTTTTTTTTTTGCTTAGTTGGTTTGGTTTTGGTGGTTTGTTTGTTTGTTTGTTTTCAGAATTGGTCTAAGCCCAGTGCTTCTTAGAAGGGTTCCTTTAGTGAGATGTATCTAAAAGTAGCTGTTGTCCATTCTTCATGATTACTTTAGGAGCAATGTTCTGTGGTGATTAACTGACTCCCAGAAATGTGACTGCTCAGTCTTTATGTTCCTCCACTACTCAGAAATTGCGGAAGAAAAGTTCCAAGACACTGGGAAAAAGATTCCTTTTGTAAAAACCGGTTTTTACAATTAAATAGAAAGCACTTGGAAATCAACACCAAGAATCATTTAGTTATCTAAAAACCAGCTAATATATATCTGAATTTTTCAATGTGTTAATGGATTGGATATTGACCACCTATTTACCTGTTTAAATAGGGAATATTTTAGGTAAAATAAATGCCAAATTCCAGCAAAGATTTCTTTCTGGCAGATCATGACCTGATGGCCTTAAACTACTGGCCTGAAACAATATAAATCCATGAGTGGCAGCACTGGAAAATTTTCAGCCCAGGACCATATAGCAATTCAGTTTGAAATAAACCTCAGGGTATTGGTAAGAAGATGGTTGTTTTTTCTTCAAAACATCCCAGATTTTGATTCTTCTTGGGCAAGTACCTGAGACACTTGTCTTTGTACAAAGTGTCCAGTGCAGCTGAAGGAGGAGAATCAACAGGCATAAGCTGCAACATAGTACATGGAAAAATTTTTAACTCTGAAGGTGATCAAACAGTGGAACAGGAACTTGGAGAAGCTAAGGAATCTTTGTTCTCAGAGATACTGAAACCTGACTGGGGAAGGCCCTGAGTTGTTAGACCAGCTCTGAGCATGTAGTTAACCTCGAAACCCTTGGAGCATCCTTTCGTCCTGCTTAGTTCTGCAATTCTGAGACTTTACTTAGAGATATTTCCTCCTTTCCATCAAGCTACATCTTAAACTATAATTACTTAAAAGATGCATAAATAAAAATAACATAATGTGAAGAAGGATGTTGCCAAATTGTAACGCGTCAGTGACCAACACGTCATCAGGTGTACAAAATATGATCAAAAAGTGCTTACACTGACTAAGTGTCAAGGAAAAAAAGCAGTCAACATCTTTGGACTTTCATACTCTGTCATTCAAGAATGTGATTGACCGTCCCTGTTAGCACTTGTCTGTTTAAGGAAGTGTGTGCTTTTCACTATAGTGGTGCAAATGTTTCCATAACAGTTAAGCTGACAAAATCATGAAGGAGAAAAAACCACTTTTTCACAAAGTCAGTAGAAGCGCTAAATCACTTTGGACATGAAACAGAAATGCAAAAGGTAAGGTCATAGTAGAGCAGTTAAACTATTTTGTTTTATCAATTCACCACCAAGAGTGATGGTGAAATATTTTCCACAGGATGTCTGATGACAGAAATAGGATTCTTCAGAAAACAAGGTGTGAAAGGCAGAAGTTAGAACAAGTTGATAGTTTAAATATCAGTAGGTCATCAAAACATCTTCATGATTTTAAGAGCACTACAAGAAATGCTATACTGGAGAGAGCATTTCCCTCCTATACTAGAAGTGAAAAAGTACTTTACTTCTGCTACAAGAGGGGTTGAAGTGCAGATTTACTTGTTCTTTTCCCATGGTCAGTAAAATGATCCAGAAAAAAAAAGTAGATCAGTATCAGAGCATAAGATGTCTGTGATACGACCAGTTTTTAATCAGAATTTTTGCAAACAGTTCTGCTGGAAAAAAATTAGGTTTCTAATGACAATTCTATTAACAGAGCTGTACAATATATTATTATATCATGGATATTGTCACGGTAAAAGAATGACAAAGTTCTACACCAAAACTCATCAAACAAAAGCTTTAATATTTGGATTTTGCTTGGAATGGGTTAGTGCTAAAAATCAACAGAAGGCAAATATTTCATTTTCAGCAGCAAAGTTGCCCTTTGAATAAGAAAGGATATTTACTACTTCATATATAAAATTTCTGTGATATTAAACAAAAATCTAGCACACCAAACAAGTTCCATTCATTTCTACCATTTTTTCATAGGATTTACTTAAATGAAATCGAAATGAACCAGACAACACCCTTTAATTGCTAGTGAATTTCACATATTTAATTCATTTATGAAAAGAACTGTGTGAGGGAGAAAAAAGGGAGAATCACTAATGGTTGCATAAATCTTATTCTCCCTATTTACCTCTACAGCCCTGGCCTTGATACATGCCATCCTGTGGCAGTCCAGAAATCTACCCTCAGGGAAAACCTGAGATAGTGTTTCCTCTGTTCTAGGAGATGTTCAATCAAAATTCTCCACAGAGAATGAGTGAACTGTAGATTTGCATAGGTGGTGCCAGGATGTGGCTCAATGAATCGTGTTTTCTCAGACACATCATGAAAGCTGACCCCTACCCAAACACTGGTGCCTGCAAGAGGGGAATTTTCTGAGGTAATGCATTTTAGATAAATTCACCAAGAGTCAACTAGTTTTTTTTTAATCCCCTTCAAAATTCTACTGGTAAGAGTACAAAAGACATCCAGTTTAGAAAACTTCTTGCTCAACTTGACATGGGCTCTTGGTATGTGAAAGGTTAAAAAAGGTTGATAAAAGGCAGTGCTGTCAACCAAGCAAATAATACAACAGTCTAATGGGCAAGCTAAAAAAGATGAGGATATGGGTCCTCTGTGACTCCATTCCTCATAATATGAGCTGGATGACATCTAGTGATTTTATTTAAAGTTTTTGGATTTGAATTAGTTTGCCAAAGTCATTTAAAACTGGCTTCAAAGTGAGGCATAGTTATTGCAGACTTGCCTTAGTTGTGTGGCAGGTATCTGTGAAGCCAAGGCTGGCTGTGCTAGGCCCTCTCACTTCTCCTTGGAGAATGAGCAGCTTGCTTCTCCAGAAGATGATTTTAGGTTTCCATCTGGAATTGCCCTAGAGGAACATACCACTCTAGCATCTAAAGACTCACTGCTTAGGTTTAGGCAGGTTTTATGGATATCCCATCCCCAGATACCTGTTCCACATTCGTGTCCATCAGTTTGTTATTTCTATACTTTCCCCAGCATGTGCATAAACTTATACTCCTTAACGGGACACGTGAAGGACACAGGTTTCTTAATTTGAATGGTCTTTGCAGATTTCAGCACAGACCTTTCAAATTGCTTGTTTCTTGTTTTTTATTAATGACGTGGTTTGCTTTGCTTTTTTTTTTTAAAATTAGAGTTATTTTTCTGAGCCTGATGATGTGTGAACTGACATGCCATCCTGCACCGTCAGCACATAAATAATTCACATCTACCCTATATATACCACAGTAAATGTACTTACAAGAATCAGAGCTTTCAAAATATTGTTGACCTTGATGCTCTTATTTACTTTTCATTTTTTTTTTTCCACTAGATGAAGTTATTTTTTCTTTTATTTATAAGCCACATAACAGGCTTAGATTTTACTGTAACGGCTTAGGCATCAACATAAGATAAAAGGCTAATTATGGAGCATTAATGTTGCTCTACAGTATTTCAAAGGGTGATATGAGTTTCATTTCACTATATCTCTTATTAAGTGCTCTAAGTTCCTGCCATGTCCTGTGTCCCATAAGAAGTTTCAGTGAGAGAAATATCATCACTTATAGTCTCAGAAAGGCTGGTGTTTACTTTCCAACTGAACCATGAGCTCTAAATGCAGACTCAATAATAACTTTAAAAAACCACACTTTTGTAAATCCCCATTCTCACCAGTTGAGAAAAATTATTTTATAGGTAAGACAACAAACTCAGAGAATTAAAATAAAATTATTTCTATTAATTGCCATTAAAGGATTGCTTCCTTTATACCTGGAATACTTGAAGAAGTCTTGCATGCTCTCCAATGTGTCTCTGAGAAAGTCTGTGGCGGATATGTTCAAGCAGGATCTAGGAAATATCTTATCATTTATTACTTATTATATTATACATATCTATATATGCTTATATATACTTATATAATTACTTATATTATGAATATTACTTATTAATGTTACTTATATTACTGTAGCCAGCGATAAAAACTCTGCACAATTATTTAGCTGTACCATAACTCTAAATTATAGTGAATTTCACTGTAGAATTAACACAGTGATCTCATCCTTTCAAGTTTTTGGGTTTTTTTAAGTATGCTAGAACCTCTGGGAAAGTCAGTAAAAACAAATCATTAGTCATGCCCCATACTATGCTATTGATCTTTAGAGAGTCAAATGTGATCCCTTGTACTCTTGGAGAAGAAAAGTGCCTGAGCTGCTGGTTAGCAAGGGAAGTAGCTAGTGTTAGGTACCTACTGCAGTTCTGCAAGCCATTTTGCTCTTTGTAAACACCACAAGGTATTGAGAGTTCAGCTCTTGGGGTTTTTTTCTTTTAAGCAGTGCAGTCAGTTTTGTCCAGTCTCTTCATTCATTATTCATGGCTAATGAAGTGTTTGCTCAAGCTATGTCCTTCTCATTCTCCAGTCTCAGCACATATCCTCACTGCGGGACTCTTGGGCTTATCTCTACGTGCACTGAGCTCTCTCATAGACACAGGATTATTTCTGTCACTGCTTACCAAACCACTTTTATGTCCCCTGTCCATTTTGTTAAATAGAGGGTAACTCACACAAAAGAAAATAATAACACGATTTCAAATATAGGCTAGTAGCAGATTAATGTGATAATTTATCTTAGTAAGAGTCAGATGGATGCACTTTTAATCATGAATATTTGCCAGAGATGGAAAAGATTGCATTATGGAAAATGAAATATTGTAGCTCAATAATTTGGCAGACACGGAACTGAAATTTGACCAGGGACCTGATCATGCCTGAGAAACATCATGATGAGTCTTAGACCTCTCTGGTACTCTGCACTGTGGTTCCTTGGGCACATATGATATCTGATTGATGGCAATAATTTCTCTTAGTGAGAGCAACGGTACTGACACTGTTTTGCAGACTTGAAGGCATAAACCAGCTTTTACTTCAGTTTGGGGTTAATCAGGTATAAAGTTTACTAAACCTATTTTTGTTGACATAAGAAAAGTCTAAACTCTGGTGAAAAAGCAGCTTCAGGTTCACAAGCCACACTTTGCTATGACTTGAGTCTATACCATGACAAGTAGATATTTGATATTTTTTAAAAAGGCTGAAATTGAGATGTCAGAGGGCTCACAAAAAGGAGACAGTCCATAATGTATCCTCCTCTCCTGCAATGTCTGTAAATGAAAGGGGCTGTGTGATGTCAGTCAGGGTGAGAATTAGACTTTGGTTTCCACTGACTCATAGATCCTTGATAATGAGTAAGATTTACCTGTGGAGTACATCTGGACAAACTAAAGGCAAATAACAGGAATAAACACAATCTGTTCTGAGTTCTTACCAATGATGATGTGTGAACTGTGCAAGTTAATTTCTAGTTATGGTGAAATTGTTCTTGTGAGACCTGTGAAGAACACACACAAAAAATATAATAAATCTAGTTTGTTTTAAAGTTTTACTCTACAGTACCGTTACTAAACCTGTACTACTCCATCTTTTTGGCTGGACTTCTTTATGCTGCAAGTTCATTAAGGGCTCTGTGCTACAAGATGCTGAAAACCTCCTGAAAAGTCTTTGCTCTCTTCAGCTCTACTCATTTCAAATGAAACCATGAGTGTTCAGCACCAATCTGCTCTCTTTTGTGTGAACTGAATTCTCTGCTCAGATTTGCTAGGTAGCAAATACAGGCAGCAGTTACCATCATTCACACATCTATAGAAGCAGTGAAAATTTTGTAGCAACTATAGATCTTAAGCGGGAAAACCCACTAACTTATGGAAGTTCCAGTAGAAAACAGTACATAGAATTGTGTCAAAAAGTCCAATACTAAATTGGCTAGTGTTTGTGAAATATAACATGCAGTTAACCAATGTCACTGTGGTGTTGATGCTGCAGTTGATGAGCAACTTCTAAACTTCAACAATTTAATTTTACACATAATTTCTTGAGTTAAAGAGATACTTAAACAGATGGACTGTTTGCATTACATATGAAGATGCATTATTGCACGGTGTTCATGCTTTTTGTGCTTTTTGTTGAGCAATTTTAAGTATTTATATATAAAATAGTTCCCTGAGTAAATTAATCTACTGCTTCTGAAAATTCAATCTGGTGCTGAGTACATATTTTCAGATATTTTTAAAGAATCTATTCTGCTCTGTGAAAAATCCTCTCCCTTTTCTAATTCTTCCATAAATAAGAATCATTGTGCCCAGAAGGGATTCTATCAGTAGAAAAAAATTACACAAGCAATCATGACTACAGCACACTCCAAGGAGCAGCCAGATTTGTAATCTGACCATGGAGCTCTAGCTCTTCAGCAAGAGTATCAGCACAGAAATAAATTGTCATTGTACTCTGAAAATGGTCATCTCAGACCCCTACAAGTAACTGTCTCACAGATCTCTCCTGAAATGCCAGCTTTATGGCATTTAAATGTCACTTTAACTCCTAATACTGTTATAACTTGCATGACACAAACTGACTCTGTGATAGAAGGAGCTAAGGGCAATGGCAAACTTGGTACCAGCTTTTTGTCCAGCTAAAAACCATGGCACTTCACCTCTGCCTCCTGGCTTAGGAGCTCAGGACCAGCTTTCCTCTGTCAAGATCCCTGTTTCTGTTTTTCAGCCCTGTCATTTAGATGATCCTTATCTACATTTGAAAACATTTGCAAAATCTTTTTCACTTTTTTATATTCATTGATAAATCACTCAGAAGTGCCCTACATGCATGCTGTTATACATTTCTTATTAGTTACTGCTTTATAATTCAGTCAGTTTGAATTAACTAATTGAGGAACAAAGTCAATGTTATTCCAGCAGGCAAACCAAATATCAGTAAACAGAGTTGGGACCAAAGTGAAAAGTAAAAGCTAGGAACAGAAAAAAAGAAATAATAAAATACCTCAGACTAATATGTTGTTATATACATATATATAAAATATATGTACCGCTAAAACATACATACTGCAATAAGAATTCAGTCATGAACAACTTGTTAATTAAAAATCCATGTTTAATCTGAAATGAGTAATACTTCATTGTTCTCCAGCTCAGACCAAGATCAAGTCAATACTGAGTCTAGTCTCTATCGTTTTCCTATCGAGAGGGAAATCATTGTCATTACTGCCATGGGAATCAATGTCTAGTTAGGACACATACAATGGCATATGTTACCTGCCTCTTACTGAGAGTGCTGTCCCTACTGGATCAAGGTAGAGCAAATATTCCCTTTTGGGATAAGTATTCAGTCCCACCCAAGCTATCTACCAGAGAATGGAAATTTCACTCAAGCCTATTAACTATACAGGCAGTAACACAGATGTTCGCACATTGAGTAGGCTATTATTTGAGGGAGTGAGAGTGCTGGCATTCCAGTCTTCAAATTCTCCACATAGAAGGAAACACCACCTGGAGGAGAAAATGTTCCAGGGACGAGCAACCAAAGAGAAAAGGGTGGGTGGAAAGAAAGCAGGAGAAGATCTATTGAAGGAAGAATTCTGCTGTGTTCTTGCCAGCTGCTTTTTCTTTCTGTTGAAATGCAGGTTTGTCTCTGTTCCTGCTCACGCTTGGTGGGGGGGGGTGCGTGGGGTGGGTATGTGTGCGAGTAGGATCTTCAATCTGCTGTGTTTGCCCCACAGAAGGTGGGAGTCAGCCCATGAAGTTCAGCAGCTCCCAAAACCATATGGGAGGCTCGGGTGAAGACGTGAGAAAAGTATGCGGGGGCTCAACCTGAACAGGAGGTTGAGCAGTGGTATATCTATTGTAACACAGCAGCACGCATATCACGAGTCTTTATCCAAAGTGCCAGAAGGCTTTTTCAGTCAAGATTACACCATCAAAGCATCTCAGTATCACTCAGTAGTGTTGATTTTGAAAAAAAATTGTGAAAATAAAACATCTGCCAGAGTAGCACATATATTATTACAAAAAGAAGGAGAAAAATAACAACAACTTGCATTGCATGAAAATCTGGCCATGATGTCAAAGTCTAATCCAAATCACTCAGGAGACCATCTTTGGAATAAGGCCATCACAGAGTTACTAGACGAAGTGGATGTCGTTAGTTTCTGCTGCAGCAATAATAAAGTTTGTGGCTGCAACAACCATGTTGCCTTTCAGGATTTTTTCCTTCACCAAAGGCTTTATTTAATTATAAAGCCTAAATATCCATTGTGCCCTGTGACCAAAAGCCATCTATTGTTTCCTGCCTCCTATGCAGCTTAAGGAGAGTTTCTGGGGTGGATTTAGCCATATGTTTAGAGTTTATATGGCCATAAAAGAGTCTGATTTCCATCATAATGCCAAATGTAAATGAAGGCTGTGAAGGACTGCACAAAGGCTAGAGAAATAGCCTCAAGTCCAGGTCACCCTGTTCCCCATTACAGGAGAGTAAGCCTTCCACCCTGCAAAGAAACCCCTGCCAGCTGTGGGGAGCCCTTGCAGGGGCCTCCAAGCCAGAACCATGCACTGAAGTAAGGCTGGTCTGAGAGCATAACATGGCCCACAGCTCAAAAGAAAGAACAACAAACTTTTGTATATTTCCCACGCTACTTTTGCATAGTTTATATGCTGTGTAATTAGCACAATGACTTGATGCAGTGCTAGCACTGGTTTTACCACAAGTACTAAGAGGAGACTGCATTTGAAAAGACAAATGCAAACTCCCACTGTAGAGCACTCAGAAGATGAGTGATGATCATTCTAGAGACACACTTATTTTTAATTGATATCTTTGTATATTTAATTGATATCTTTTGATATTTTAACCTTGTCAGTCCATAGCTTTCTCCCTCTTGCAGCTCTAACATACTTTTTGTCTGCCCCAGTCATTTAATTCTCAGATGTTAATCCATGCAGCATCTACTCCACTTCCTTTGGTACTTACTGTTTAACCAGTGAGCTGGAAAACCAATTGAGATGAAGTTGAATGATTTCTTAGGACTAACAAATTAATGACATCAAGATATAGTGTGCAAAGTAACTATAAATATTATTCCCATTGCCCTGAGCCTGGACTTGGTCCCTAACCCCATGTTATCTAGACATGACTTCTTTTTCTCCCAGAAGTTCTGTCCAGATATTCTTAGATTTTGAACATCTAGAATTTCATGAATCTGGCAGCCCAAAGGAAGAAACATCTATGAGAACATATCCCCATTTCTACCCTCCTGCACGTAGGCAGAGCCACCCTATTGGATGTGAGGAGCTGGCTACACATAGCTGCTGTCACCCAATTCCTTTTCAAAAGTTAATGCAACCTGATTTGGAATTTGCTGGAGTTCTGCACACATGAACATAATCTAAAGCTCATCAAACCAGGTCTGAATTCCATCACTAAGTCCATTTCAGATCAAGCTGACAGATACGCAGCAGAATATCACCTGATTTGATAACACATGCACAGATTGAAAGACAGAACTTTGTCCACGTGCATACTTGAAAGAGCATCACCAAGAGGAATTTGTTCTCAATGAAGAGACAACCAGTTGACTTACAATAGGAATCTGGGGACTTGCTTGGTGCAACGAACAAACACCAGGTATGTAGTCAGGTACTTCTGAAACTGTGCTGCCTTTTAGCACCAGGACAGCCTGTGTGCCCTGGATTCTACTGCATTGCCCAAGCCATCACTGTTGTGGTCTGTTGATAGCCTGTACTAGGAAATAAAATATGCAGGAATACTGTCTGCTTCAAGACCTGCCAGAAGTTTGTTGCTATACCATCTGGGCTGTTTTTATTTATCCAGCTGTGATTTCTTTGGGTTTTGCATTTTTAATTAACACTGTTTTGAAAAAGGGGCGACTTTTGTTTAACCTCTTCAGTGCTGCATCATATAGGTGTGACAAAATACAATTCAACACAAAGGTTCTAAAATTCAAGGAACCATCGTTCGAACCGTTTTTACTTTCAGAAAGTCCTGGTGGGTTGTTATCCCACAGCCTGTGATGAATTCTGAAACCAGGTAAGGACTTTTTCCTGTAGGAAAAAGACATATATAGGTGGTGAAGGCTGTAGAAATCAAGACTTAGTCATCCTATTGTTAAATTACTACCTCCAGCTTTCCCTATCTAAATCTCTCCTTTCTTTCTCCCTTCTCTTTTCAGCTTTAGGACCGTATTATGAAGAGTTTGACCTCTTCTCAGCTTTAGGACCACAGTATGAAGAGTTTGACCTCACCAGTAAGCACGTGATTGTGCATGTTCCTGCCCAAACGTTCACTGCTGCTTTAAAAACACTATGAACAGAGATTCGCCGATTACATCCATTTAGACAGGCAACAGTGGGCTAGTACATGCAAATGGCACCCTGCTGTCATCAGTTACAGCAGGAAAAGACAGTGATCTTGGCAATCCCTGTACATGGGCTTAACTTGATGAGACGATGACTCCAAATGGGCTTAAAATTTAAGCGTAAGAGTGCCTGTATGAATAAAACCTAGTGCTTTGATCATTTGCATTGCTGGGTTTTAAAAAGATTCTGGTTGAATTTTTTCCTTTCATAACTTAAAAGGAGAAAATACAAGGGATTTTTACCATTTTTCCTGTTTCTCTGCAGTGCTGCTTTTATGCTTGTCTCAAACTCTTCTTTCAACAAACCAAAATGAGTGGTGTGATTCTGTTTCCTGTAGGACCTCACACAATCCCACTGGTCTTCAGCTATCTGTCCAGAAGTCTTGTGTACATCTTTTATGGTATCTGCTAGTCACACATGGATGTCTTGGGCATCCAGGGCATAATAAATGGGACTGCATAGGTACATTTAGGAACAAAATTGTTCCTACCCAAGGAAAACACATAGTTTTGCTTCTCTTTTTGAAGCCAGAGCACTCTCAGACAAGTGTTGCACGTCAGGAACTGAAATGACAGTCCATGACTGCAATTTTCTCACACATATATTAAAATATAATAATTAAATCAGCAAAGTATCAAACCCTTACCCATACAAACAGCAAAAATTCAACAGGAATGTCATGTCCCATTAAGATGATCATCCCTCTCAGTCCAGAAGCTATCCCAAATAATATAGCAAGCAGTACTAAGGTCTGTGGCTGTGGTGGGCTGACACTGAGTGGATGCTGGATGCCCACCAAAGCTGCTCTAGCACTGCTCTCCTCAGCTGGGCAGGGAAGAGAAAATATAATGAAAGGCTCATGGGTCAAGATAAGGGAAGAGAGAGATCACTCCCCCATTACCATCACAGTCAAAACAGACTCCACTTTGGAAAATTAGTTTAATTTAGTGCCAATAAAATCAGAATAGGGTAATGATAACATAAAAATTAAATCTTAAAAACACCTTCTCCCCACTCCTATCTTCTTGTTGGGCTCAACTTCAGTCTCAATTGTCTGTACTTCCTCCCTGCCAGTGGTGCAGGGGCATGGGAAATGAAGGCTGTAGTCAGCTCATCACACGTTAACTCTGCCGCTCCCTCCTCAGGGGGAGGACTCCTCACACTCTTACACTGCCCCATCTTGGGGTCCTTCCCACAGAAGACAGTCCTCCAGAAACTGCTGCAGCAGAGTCCTTCACAGAGGTTGCAGTTCTTCATGAACTGCTCCAGTGTGGGTCCTCCACAAGGTCACAGGTTCTGCCAGCAAATCTGCTCCACTGTGAGCTCCTCTCCACAGGCCATATGTCCTGCCAGGACTCTGCTTGCTCCAGCAGACCTCTTGGGGCTGCAGCTTCCTTCAGGCATCTGCCTGCTCCAGTGTGCAGTTCTCCAGGTCTGTATCATGGGCTGCAGGGGAATCTCTACTCTGACACCTTGAGCACCTCCTCCTCTTCCTTCTTCACTGACCTTGGCATCAGCAGAGCTGTTTCTCTCACATATTCTCACTCCTCTCACAATCTGCAGTTGTACAGTTTTTATTCCCCTTTTTAAGTATGTAATCCCAGAGGTGTTACCACTATCGCTGATGGGCTCAGCCTGGGGCAGGGGCAGGTCTGCCTTGAAGCCAGCTGGCACTGGCTCTCCTGGACATGAGGGAACCTTCTGACAGCCACTCCTGTAGTCCCCCATCTTCCAAAACCTTGCCATGGTAACCCAACACAGTGGCAAACTGGTAACATAAGCATCTTTAGAATAAACACACACTAGTTGGCAATTACTAATTAAAACATAAATGCTTGCCTCTCTTGATCTTAGTTTTGCAGCTTCCAGAATCCAACCCTGGTGGAAACTTTTGCCCCTGACTGAGTATACGGTATAGGAAATTGCAGATCACATTAATACACACAACATTTAAAGCACTGACATCTAAATGACACTCAGCATTTTGTGATTTGGCCTCGTGGGCACTCCACCATGCCTCAACTGTTGAAAGCATGACTGGATGTTCTTTTGATATCACCATGCTTTGTGCTGTAAGTCATGCCAGGAGAAAAGTAGATGCTCCCGCTGATGATCATTTCACTTCCATTCTGCCCAGCAGTGTTCTTCACAGCACCCTGCTGTCATCAGGAATAGTGCTCATGAGCCAACCCAAGGGAAACCTTTAAGCCAAACAGAAGAAAGTTGTATCCGTTGCAGTTAACACATCTGCAAACACATGTTTGGAGAAAGGCCTGGGGAATATGGATGCAATATGCTCATTTTAGGTCCTAGTCTAAGCTTAAATTCCAGGCACTGGCTGAAACAGTTCTAAAATAAGAGCTTCAATTCCCTATGCAGAAGCACAAGGGCTTTTTAAAGATTTCCAAAAAGAAGTCTTACAAGCATGAGTTTAAGATGGGATTTCACTCAAAGTATTCCTTCAAAACTCAAATTAAGAATAGTGCTCAAAATTCCCATGACAGAGTTTTAAGAAGTCAAAAATAGAGTGCTAGTTAGGGAAAGAGCTAAGAACATAAAAATTTCCAGGTGACTACTAGCACTACCTAAAGTAATATTAAAAGTTAACCGTAAGTTGTAGAGAAGTGTGACCTCAGACATCCAATCCATTTGACCAGAACCATGACAAGCAGAATACATCAGGGTTGTGGAGCAATATGACTTTAATCCTGTCTTTGCACACCTTTACTAGGCATGGAGTTAAATGTCTGGATTCTCAAGAAAGGAAATCTAGTAGAGATCTTGCAGTGATTTCTTCACTCTCTCTTTTAGGAGTGATGACCTGAGAAACCAGGAACTATTTTTTAATATGGAGTTTCATAGTCTTGAAAATGCAGAATAGACACCAGTAATTGAAAGAACAGTCCTTTGGCAAGACAGGAAAGAATTTTAGTTACCAGCAATTCTTTCTTTTTGTTCATCTTATAGTAGTCTTAAATGTAGGCTTATATCACTACATTGCTAACTGTGAATAACATGGCTACTCTGAGCAGCTACATCAGGTTTATACGGATGCATAACTGTACCATCTAAATTTCAGAAACTAATTTTCTCAGTGTTTCAAATCTTCTAAAATGTTTTGCAGTAAATTTATTCTACCACATCTAATAAGGCTTCTTTTCTGCACTATCGTTACATTTTTTCAAAGCACTTCCAATAAGAACACTCCAAATTATGTCCCCTCAGCTAGTTCATCTGTTCAGTCAATAAGCAACATTTTATTGCTTTTATGAATTAAGCCCACTTTACATCCAATCATTTTGCAAACATCTGTAGCCGAATCAGTCTAGGGAGCTTTTGAAAAATCAATCAGCAGGGAACAGCTTTCACTTTTTCTTTTTCTTTTTTTTTTTAATTTTAATAAAGTATTTACACGTTTGCTCCATATGAAATGGGAAAAGCACTAAGCTTGATTGTTATGTTTGAACATTACAGTGAAGCTCACCTCACATATGTAGGGTTTTGTTATCTAAAAAGTAGAGATATGATGACAGCTTTAGAATGATGAAGTATTGATAATTTGTGTCCTAGTTATGAGCAACTAAGTCAGAGGTATTATAGCAGCTCAGGCTAGTAAGAGATCATAATAAAATTTCTGAGTTGGGTAGCAAGGCTACAGTATTTCAGCTGTCTTTCTTCTACTACCTCATGTTGATTAGGAAACCAGGAAGAAAGAAAGGAAAAGGGTTTGAGAGAATCTAAAATATTGATATTAGGGAATATTGAGACTTTTCAATTAATTTTTTTCATTTGAAAAATGCTAATTCATCAGTGTCAAACTTCTCCAAAGAATGTTAAAGCTAATTTTGACAAGAATAAAATTGTTTAAATTTAGAAAGAATCCTACTCCATTTAACCTAAAGATTAGGATATTTACCTTGAATTATCAAAATTAGTTTAATTCAACCTAGGGACCTGAGCCCATCTCTTCCTAGATTGCAGCTAAAATGCTGTCATATTCCTGGGTTAAATGGAGGGGTTTTTACTTTGAAAGGGCTCAGTTTCATCTGATTATACAATTTTCTAGATTTTGGAACCTTTTTTTGGTATCAGAAAATAATTTTTTTTGCCCAGCTATCCTTGGAATCAAGAGACTTAGAACTAACTTCTAGCTTGGTGATTCCTGAGACAGGTTGATTTTAATGTGTCATTCTGTAAAGCAGAGGTAATTCCCTTCATTCTATACCACTGTATTTTCTGTAACTGAGCTGGAAATAGTTTAGGCTGGTTTACTATATTTTTTTACAATGCAGTACAAATTAATAACAGTGAGTTGCGCCCATCTGGTGTTTCCTCTGGTTGACATGGGACTGAAGAGGGACATATTTCTGTCTGAATAACCTTGGAAGAAAAACATATCAATTATGAAGAACCAGAGCAAACTGTGAAAAACTGAAGCAAAGCTCTGGAGTGGTGGCTTTTAAAAGTTTATCAGTTTTAGCAAAGTTAATTATATTCACCTAAGGTAATTATCTCAATGACCAGGATACTTCCTGATATCTGTTACTACTCAGTTAGTGAATCCAATCATGAGAATTGTACTGAGGTTGAAGCTACTGGGAACCAGGTTCTTAGTTGTCTAAAATAACCATAAAATTCTTGTGCTTTTTACTATCCTTATACATCTTCCTTGAAAATGTGAAGGTTAGTCTTCTGATCTGACTGGTTTACGAATTGAGAAAATTTGCATATAAAATACTTTTATATTTTTAAGCTTAACAAAGAGCAGGTCAAATGTTTCTTCTTGTTATGAGTGTTACTTCTGGTATCATGTTAGGAGAATTCACTTGGAAAGTTATATCCCCTTCATACCTTGTAGAGATTCTTACACACATGTGAAATAAACCAGAACATTAATTCTGCTGGGTTTTTTTTGGCTGTCTTTGCTCAGGAGAAGGTGGGAAAGCTGCCACTGCAAGTGGTGGATTTCTGCTTCCCTGCAGCATAACTGATACAGAACTGCTCTAGCACAGTCCTTGAAACAATTTCCAGTGCATTGGAGGAAAAGGACTTGTGGAAGACACAAAAGTCCTCTTCTGAAATTGAAGCCCTGCTTGGCACCACTTGGTCTGTGCAGGTATAATCTAAAATCACACTTAGAGAAACTGCCAGGAATTTTGTTCTGGAGCCACCAGAAGGGAGTGACCATACAGGCTGCATCCACTGGTGTGGGAAATGCCCCTGTTCTATGGAGCAGCGTGGTACAGCTCCACCTCTCATCTCTCCTCACCATCCCAGCACACTGCCACTTGGGACCACCACCTGCAGGACTTGACCAGAGCTCCCGTCTGCTGCCCTTCATATGCACTGCCTCCTTGGTTTCACATTGCAGGAAGGGCTAGTAAAATGAAACATGTTGACTCCACTCAGTCTTCTTTTTATTGTATTAGTGTCTCCCTTGCTATGCTTGGCTGCTTTTGCTAGGTGATTTGGCTTTTGTTCTCTTAACTTATTCTTTTGCCCTGTGATCCGTGGGAATAACCTTGCTGTGCAATTAATATGGGTACCCAATCTATCTGAATGCATTTGGCATGCTAACTATTTTAAAGAAGGTTCTTACAGATGCTTAATATACATTGTTGGCATTTTATTTGGGAAGGTTATTTGAATATTTTCTTATTGAATTGTTCATTGATGTCTTAATTAATTATGTTAACTCTTATGCTTGCTTTCCTGGGCACTGTTTCATGTTATTTAAAAAAACCCAAAACAACTGCAAACAACACAAAACAAAACAAAAACCCCTCCAAAATTAAAATACGTTAAAACGAGTTATTTGTTTCATGTCTGGTTTTTCTAAGCTTTTTTTTTTTTTTTACCATTTCTTAAAAAAAAAAGGAAATTGAATAAAAGAAGTAACTAATATATTTTTCTCTCAAAATGAAGTTTTAGATTATTTTTTTAGGTTTTATCTAGAGATGGAGATTACGTGTTTGCAACTGGTATATTTATTGCTTCTACAAGCTTCACCTGGGAGCTCCAGGACAAAGAATATGAGCTTTTTAAAACAAAGTGCTTAGGGCCAAATTCAGTAAATCTACTTATTTACATACCATGAGTGCTGGAGGCCCTACAAGCTTCAGTGCCCACTCAGGCAACTCAGAGTACTTAGCTAAGAAAGCACACACAGTGTCTCATAGACAGAGCAAGTACCAGTGATGAATGATTTGGGGAGACTAGTTACAAAAAGTATAGCATTTCTGCCAGTATCTTTGAAAATTTCTATCCCTAAACAATTGATTTAACAATCACCACAACTGAAGATAGAGAAAACCTCAGTAAGAAGGCTATAGGTAGCAAAGAAAAAAACCACCAGAAGCAGAGCAGCTGTTGATAAAATGAAAGTATTTCATGTTGGCAGAGAATCTACCTATAAGGCTCCTGTTCAGCTTTCTCCCATCCTTTCCCTGAATTCTCATCCCATTTCCTTCCCTTCCTTCTTCCTTTTCTGGCTGTTCCTCACTTATCCCCAGCTGTGCTGAATCATGTGGAGGTCAGTGTTCTACACAGAAGCAGTAAGGAGCTCCAGCAGAGACAAAGTCAAACATTCAAAGTGAGAAAGACCCTCACATGTCCCCCTGAAGCAGTTCTGCAGCATGAGATTCCTCATAGGGCAAATGTCTTTGTAGTCCTCTGTCATGTTATTTTCTTTACCCAGTCACGTGTATTTAAATCCCTGGAAGCTAAGGTCTACCCTGGGAAATATATGTGAAAACCAACAAGACGAGCATTTAAAAGTGGTGCCTCTTGATACATCCTGATACTTCTTTAAAGGCTGTCTCATAACCTAGGAGGTATTATAGACGCCTTGGATTGAAGGCCACCTGAGTAACAACAAACACGAGACTGCTGTCATCAGGCACTGTCTTCCAGGGGAGCTTTCCTACAGATACGGTTTTTTGACCTTTGCCAGAGGAACTCTCTGCTGTCTGCTTAGGTCTGATCTCTGTGTCTAGTTTAAGTGAGCTGAACTAATTGGGATGATTCCTGCACTTAGTACAGTGATAATAGCTGGGACTTTGTTACCATAAGAGCTGCTAGATCTGGCAGTTTACGGTGATAACCATACAAGATACAAGCCACTGCAAACTTCTAAATTTGGGGGAGTTTACTATTTTGGATCAAACTGCAGAAGTGCACACAAGCTCATACCCATGGCTTCCCTGACGAGCAGCCTTTTCTTGGCAGGTTTTGGTCTTTGCTGATCCAGGTTTATGTAATACCTAATGAGCAAGGTTCAGCCCTTTTTTCAGCTGCATCCACTTCTCTCATAACGATTCATTTTGCCCTCCCAGCTGTGTTTTAATAGCCTCTAAAACTTATACTTCTAGCACAGTCAGCAAAAAACAGCACTGGGATTCAGAATCCCACAGACAAACTGTCAAAAATGAAACCAACTGTTCATTAACATTTTTAACAGCAAAGAAAAGGTCTGGGGATCTATACAGTTGGTTTTCCCATTAAGCCAATAGCATAAGAAGCATAACTATTATCTATGCGTTCTACCTTTAGCCTTTCCCAGTAAGGTAAGAAAATGCATTTTTTCATATAACTAATAATCTTTATGAGTTGCTAATTGCCATATTTGAAAACACTTCCAACCTACATAATTTTATTGTTTACAATATTAGCTACAAAAGCAAAGAGAATTGTTTGCGACACCCCTTGGACAAAGACCAGAATGTAGATTTGCATTAATGCTCCAGTAAACAAATGATCATCAAGGAAAGATTAAAACGCAGAGGTGGTTTCTGTTCTTCCTCTGTGTTCCCCTCTGCTCCCAGCTTTGCTTCTCCTGTCATTACAAGTATCTCAGCTGCATTTTCAAATGTTTGATTATCATGTAAGCATACTCTATAAAGTGGTACATAACAGCATCATAACCCATATGTTCCCTACCATGACAGAACAAAAGCATTTCTTGTGTTTAGTTGTAGAAACTAAATAGGAACCATTCATTCAAATCTCCAACTTCCCCAAAATGAAACACAGAAAGTAGGTGTGAGCTACAATGTTCCGTGCAATCCAATGCAAATGTATGCAAATTTCTTCATATTAGAATCATTGTCTAGTTGTCATCCTCACATGGGGCACATCAAAGCCATATGACCTGATTTTGCACCTGCTGTTTAATTAAATTTACAAGGCAGACACTCTCTCTACTCCCGGTGATATACAAATCCATTTTTACTACCGCAGCTTCTAATTTACAAGGTAGTCGACTGCTGTGTTTCATCGTCAATAGCTGCCCAAATGCTCTTTGTTAAAGTGAAGATTAAAAACTGAAAACTGGCCACCATTTGAGTGTATGAATTAAAAGAAATATTAAATGTGATTTCCCTCTTCACCTTTCTAAAAAATCAGGCAAAAGGGAACGTACAGTAGGAACACTTGATACTAATTATAATAGTCTTGATTTTTTCATTCCCCCTGCTGTGAAGAGGCCGAGACACAACACTTTTGTCAAGTTATCAATAGTTTTTTCTGTTTTGCAGGAGCCATATGTTGAAATGTAGCAATGCACCAGTGCTAGTAGCAATGATATTAACAAAGCTGTCTCTTTTCCTGGATGATCATGCAAAGTTTTCAGTATTTATGCTATTAAATTCACGTCTTGCTTGGAAATGATTTTGCTGATCTTAATTTGATTTTTTTCCCCCAAAAAACAAAACCTGTTACTTTTTAGTGCTTTCTGTGTGCAGCCAGTAAGGCTGCAATAAGTCAGTAAGTCAGAATGCTCAGTACTATGAAACTGTTCTCCCTCTTTTAGACCAACTCATCAGCTGGTGCTCTACTATAGTTAACTTCATTATTGCCAAAGTATTATTAGTCATATCACATAGGTGTGTGGAGAGCACAAATTGTAAGTTATCAAAATGCACTAATAATCTTTATTTTGCATATGTATCATAGAATCATAGAGTGGTTTGTGTTGAAAGGGACCTTTAAAAATCATCTAGTTCCAACCCACATTCCATGGCAGGGACATCTTCCACTAAACCAGGCTGAAAGCCACATCCAATTTGGCCTGGAATACTTCCAGGGATAGGGAAGACGTAACTTCTCTGAGCAACCTGTTCAAGTGCCTCCGCACCCTCAGAGTAAAAGTTCTGCTTTATATCCAGTCTAAATCTACCTTCTTTTATTTTGAAACTACTGCCCCTTGTACTATTGCTACAGGTCTTATAAAGCCCCCTTTAGATATTGAAAGGGAGTAGTCTCCCCAGAGCCTTCTCTTCTTTTTGCTAAGCAAGCATACTTTAGTTTAAATATTAAAAAGTATTAAAAATGTATTTAACTGAGAATGATTGCTATCAACACATCAGAGAACGAGGGGGAAATCACCCTGTGCTCATTTTCTTTCACAGAATAATAATAATACTACTATATTCACAAGCAATGAGACATTCTCAGCGAGCTACCTTTAACTTGAAATATTGAATTAGCTTGTTCTCGCCTTGTTTATATTTAATTTAATGCCATATTCTGTAGGTAGCTCTAAGGACAGATAGGAGAGTACAGGGGACCCAGTTTTCACCACAGATTATAAACTGCAACAGCAAGGTGGCATTTTTGGGGCTGCCTATGGGTGGCAGCACACGTTCACTCAAAGAAAATTACATTTGATGGAGAAGTCGGAACTAGTCAATACAAATAAATTAAAGGTGCTTCCCCCCCCCCCCCCATTACTTTTTTTCGTGAGCTACATGGTACAAATCACTGAGTTTATCAGTGTTTTCTCATGCTGCAAAAGCTAGACATAGCTGCACTAAGAGGAAAGAAACTATGAAAATGGTTCTTAAGACTCTGCCTAACTCAAAGTCTCCTGCTATAGTTGTAACATGGAGCAAATCAGCCCCAATTCCTGGACTACTTCCTGCAGACTAGTTTACTTACAGGCAGGATGTAGCTCTGGTGCTTCTGGGGGCTCCCTGAGAAGGACCAATTCTCAAAAGATAACTGTCTTAGCCGTCAAACCTGTATTTTTGAGGAATGCCTCATGTTTTTTCATCAGCCCTGCCCCCTATATAACTTTCTTCCTGGATTATGATGCATATACCATTCCTGAAGATATTTGCTCAGTTATCCTTAGCCTCCATGGGTTCTGCATCAATGCCTTGAGTTTCTTGGGAAAAGTTAATTCAGATTGAATGCCACTAACACTTCTGGGGTTTTTCAGGATATTGCATGTGTATTTCCAGCACAGCTTTTCACTCCTTAACTTCTCCTCTTTTCCCCCTAAAGGGTTATCTCTGTGATTGTGGAAGTTACCTTCTGTAGAAAGGGAGGAGCTGCTACAAATTCAACAGTGACTGAAAGACAAACTTTTCAAATACCTCCCAAAAGGCAGGAAAATAAACAAACAAACTCAAAACAGAAATTAAAAGACCACATTTGACTCATATTTCGGCAAGTCTGGACACAACTAAAACACCCAGAGGGAGCTGGCAGCATAATTTTGCCTGATGTTCTCACACCATGTAAATGGTCATATGCAGTGGTCCTTTGTCTACAATGGATATCTTATAATATACATTTTACACAAGGAGCAATAATTAAGACTTAACTCTTAAATAAAAAATGTTCAGGTTGCAGCATAGCCCACTTTAGGTTGCTATAATACCTTAATTTTCCTGTTGATTCATATTTTAATGAGGAAATTATTATTGCAGTATCTTCATTGTTTAATTAAAATTATAATTAGATATTAAAATGCTAAAGCACAAAAGTAAGTTCTTGCTGAAGGGTATCCTCAGAAAAACAAAGACTTATAAGGGTTTTTATGGCCTTGAGAAATTAGATGTGGTCACCAAATTGCATCCAAGTTTTTTTCAATAATAATTACCTCACTAAGAACATACTGGGCTCTGTAAAGAATTACTGGATTATATTTGGTAGCCTGTATAATGGAAAAGGTCATTCTTGATAATCAGTTTCAAACTTGAGGCCTTAAACTCTATAAATCAAGCAAATCAATGGTAAAAAGCAATTACACTTAGCATTTGCATAGTGTTAAAAAATACAGACCACAGAACTAATAAACCTTCAGGGTCCCAATCTAATTCATTTCCTCTCTACTACAGCATTAACAACATTCAATATTTCATCATTATATATTGTCTAATCTTTTAGAGGCAAATAAAGACAAAGGTATGAAGATACAGTAGCCTTTTCTGGGAAGAATATACAATAAAAAAGAAACTATAAATGCAAAAACATTTATGTAAGTGGAATTATTGATACAGATGAGACAAAGTTCCTGGTTATATTTTGGAATTGGAAAGCAGGATAACAGAAGGCAACTTGGGGAAGATCTGGTTCAGACAAGGGTACCTGTGGGTTAGGGGACCCAGGGCCTTCTGAAGACCTGTGTTCTTCTGGAATAGCAGCTGGAAAATGGGCAGGATACTCCAGCACATCTTGGGGGAAACACAAGATACCAGCTTTTATGTACCTGGACCGAGTCCTGAACATTCATAGATGATAATAGGAGGTATTGATATGCAGACATCTATGTTTGGGTACATCGGTCTTGAACGTAATCTCGAGGTAAGAACCTGCTGAAATGGACAGGTTCCACTTGCCTAAAGATGAGCATACGGTGTTGTCTGAGTCACCACAACATGTCTTGACCTCCAGCTGCTCCAGAGGACAGTAATGTTCTTCTGATGCAGTGCCACATTGCAAGGTCTCAGGGCACATGAATGGCACTAGACTTTTATGCCCATGTAGCTCAGTCTCACTCAAACACATGCATATATTTTCAAGCAACACAAGCAACAGACTGGGAAGAAATCAAACTACTGGAGCATGATGCAAAAGAAGATACTGAATGGACACAAAAAAAGCAATTGTGACTGATGTCCTGCTAGTGATAGGTACACGGTGCTGTTCGGAAAGCACAAACCCCAAAGTTAATGATACTTCAAAAGCAGAAGATTGGAGTCAATCACCCACCAAAGAGAAGAAAGATTGGAAATTTTCTGTCACATGAGATTCTGGTAAGGGAAGTCATGGGTTATTTGCTACACTCGCACCAGGCAGGGAACATTCCAAAAATTTCTGGCCCATATTCAAGTCACTGCACAGCTCTGTATTGCAGTGCTTCTTCACAAGCCTCAAACTTGCACATTATTAGCAATGGAAGTGATTTTACGAATTTATGTTTTTACAAGTTTGTAATTTTATTCCAGGTGATTTCTGACAATTGTAGTTGCCCATCTTCTAAAAAGTAGTACAGTAGGTATTACTCTAGGCAAAGAATGAAAAATTATAAATAAAGAAAACTTAAAAGCAGAAAAGTACATGTGCCATTTGGCATTTTTCTTTTGTGTATGATATGCAAATTTATAAATTACAGAGTCAGAATTTTTTAATAACCTTCCCAAAAGCTGATTTCATTTGTGCTCTTGTACATTATCAATGTTTTGACTGCTAGTGTCTATGTTCATTGTGTAATTAAATGTCTTATCCGTGCAGCTCCACAGATATAAAAGTCCAGTATATTGAGTCCAGCTTTCCATCAGTAGTGGGGATGTTGCAGATATTTGAATTTAAACTGGGTGACAGGACTGTGGATAAGCTTTACTATGCAGGAAACATCAGCAACAGGATTGACATAAAAGGCAAATTTTAATTGCAAAAATATACCAACAATGTCTTATAAAGACATCACTACAGCTTATATGTGGGCTGTATTGAATGGTGAATATGTGTTGAATTTGCCACATTGTTTTAGGGAAAAATAAACAAACAAACAGGTTAGAACTTTTGTCCTGACGCTTTCAAAACAATTGCCTGATTTTTCTCTCTCTGTTTTCAAATGTACTTACATCGAATTTTAAAAAATAGCGGCTGTTCCTTACAAATACTTTCTTTTGTCCCTCTGAAATATGCAAAACACTTCATTTCAGATAGAACAAGATGTTTCATTTGAAGGAAGGGAACATTGGAAGGAAAATGCTTGTATTAGCAGGGAGAACAAATATTGATGTTATAACCTGGACCAATACATTTGCATTGTGTTTTAGTTTGATTACCCACATTGTCTTCTCATTAACACCAGCAGCACTGAATAGCTGAACTTCAATCTCCTCATCTATTGGTCATGAAAATCACCGTGACCAGGGTGAGCTGCAATCAGTGTGCGAGCAGTCACAGTCTGTCAGGGTGGGGGGAGAAAAGGAATATCCACATTGCTTCTGCTACGTACTTTGGGTTAAAGGTCTGCCAGTGAACAGCAGAGGCCACTGCTGATGGTGACTTTGTCCAGACCACTGCACACGGGGTCAAGTTCACCCTTGCAGGAAAGATTGCTTCTATCTCGAGAGTGGCTCAGAGTGTGAGAGGGGGCGGGTTTCCTGGTGAGGAGGTAAGGAAGGAGAAGCATAAAACAGAGTGAGACTCATATCCAGAAGAGAGGCTGAAACAAGAACAGGGCTGAACCACTGCCAGCTTTGTCCAAACTGACCACTGAGGGAAGCTGCAGGACTAAGTGCCTGAAAGGGCTCTGCAAGGCAGGGAGTTCTTTACAGATTCCATTCTAGCTCATATAGAACATTTAAAAAATATATAATTTATTTTCTAATAACAGCTTTGCTTTTGAAAGTAACCTCTGTGCTTTGGTGGGCTCTGCTCAGCTTTGTGGTGCCTCACTACAGTGGGGGATCCTTTCTTTTCATTGAATTTTTGGGTGCAAGGAAAGACTACTGGTTAGGGTGGGATGTATGTGTAGGTTGGAACCAAAAGTTTTGTCAGTCATATGCAATTCTGAGTGAGGGTGCAAATTACTTTTTTAAATATGGAACTATTTCACCAGTTTTTTAGGGTTCTCTCTATTTAAAAATAGCAAGTTAGAGTAGAATGGTTCACCCCTGTTGAAACTTGGTTTTCATTTATTAGTGTTGAAAAATGGTGGACTCACTTGTGGAAGACAATGTTTACTGAGGTTTCTTGAGGTGCAAATTATGGACAGGAAAAAAAAGAGTGCCCTCTGACAAGCATGCATAGGAGCTGAAATGAAGCTAGAAAATCTCATGAGGCATCCGTCAAGACGCAACACATTTCTGAAGGGTCAAGGTAACATTAAGAGGAGCAGCAACATGCTCATCGTTACATCTTCAGTCAAATCTGTAGTAAGAGAAAGGGTGCTTTTTTTTTGAAAGCATCAGTATAGGTAACCCTCCATCCCCCAACCCAAACTCTCTACAAAGGAAAACCAATTTATTGAGGATGAGATTGTTGCCTAACCAGTTGTTTCCTGCAGTACACATGTATCTTACTTTGTGAAAAAGGTAATAAAGCCTGAGACATCAGGTCTGAATCCTCCAGCTCTTAGTTACACAAACCAAATTGCCTAATAAATATAGTTTATTTGCACTCAAAGTTTAATGGACTTTGAGTTTTACACTGCCATGTTTTTGGTTTTTATTAATGAAACTAAAACAACTTGTGCTTTATCTTCCAGTAGAAGAGCTTCTAAATTCAGTTGTAGTAAATGTCCAAAAGTTCCCTCTCTTTGTCAAAGCCCCTGAATATATTCAAAACTGTGGAAAACAACATTTTATATAGTGTGCAGTATGTTGCAAATCCAACTACAACTAGATTAGCAATTTGAAACATCTCTTCCTAGGTCTGACTGGAAAAATATGTGTGAAAATGACAAGACAAAATTATTTTAATATTATATTAAGGTCTACCTCATGCTGAAGATTTTCACATGGTTTACAAGCCTCCTGTCCCAGATGTAAAATACAGTTACCAGTCTGTCTCAGTTCAATCCCTTAACTTTTCTCACAGTTGAATACATGTAGTCTTTTATGCAAATAGATATCTATCTTGACTATTTTGTACATTTGCCCTTGCAAATGGGCATATTTGAGTTTAAATATGGTAATTTCTTTCTAAAGAAAATATGGTGTAGGCAGATAATGAAATTGAATAATGTGCCTGTTCCATTTCTAAATTCTAGGATTCCATACATGTGCAAATTAGAGACCACTTGAGAAGAAACATTTGCAATATTTTAATTAATTTGATGGGTTAAAACACAAGAATCATGGGGCATGTCTAGAAGAGTTAAATGCTCTCTCCAGCAGTGCAAATTTCCAACAGATTATTATCCCCCCTGATCGCATAAATAAATACATAATAATAATTAATATTGTTTCTTGGGCTCAAAATGTACTTGACATCATACAATGCACATAAATAATGACAGTCCCTACCACACAGAATAATTATCCACCAATTATGTATGCCGAATCCAGTCTCTGGTGGTGCTGTGCTTGCCTGAAGGAGCTGAGAACCCTTTTCATATAGCCACCAGCTTCTTTCTTTTCCCCTCTTTCTTCTGTTTGCCTGGTCTATTTTTCCTCTGTACCAATCCCTGTATAACAGCTATCATTCTAGAGCCGGTCTGCAAAGCCACTGAGCTCTCTTCGGTTAAATTATGAACCTCTGGGGAATAGTTCAAAACTCATTTGAGGTTCTACTGAACAGAAGAGTTGGTAAACAAAATAAATGTTAAATATGTAAATAAAATAAAGCAAATCTGATTTTGATATAATAAAAGTAAAGGCAGACTTCCTGGAGGAACACATGGTTTGTGGAGTCACTGTTGAAGCCAAAGACTTGTATGATATGAACAAATGGCACAGAAATGAGATGTAAGTGATTAATGAAATTTGTTTCAAATACTGTAACATGTTCTAGCAAAAGACATTGACCAAAATAGTTGAGAGTGAAGTTCTCTTCCTTGAGCCAGGAAGGGATAAAAAGCTCAAACCCCTCACACACACTGCAGGTGAGATGAAAGGGATAAACTTTTATGCCAGAGTATCTCTATTCCATCTGAAATCTGGCTTTAAGCATCTCTGAAGTAACAAAAATGAAAGAAGTATTTTTCTATACCAATTCCCAGAATATATTTAATCTAAACATTAATCTAAATGTAATGAGAATTTTCTGTTTTCACAGTCCTAGAGCTGCTTCTTGTGAATTCACTGTACAGACTCACTGATACAACTGCAGTTAAGTGACCTTGTACAGTTGCTCTTCTAAAGGGAAAAGCATCTTATCAAGGAAACCTGGTAAAATTTGTCACAAAGACATACCCAGTTTTTTAAATTCCAAGGAAGCAATAGTATCCTAGGGCTCTAATAGCCTCAGCGCATCCTCTTTTGCCCTTCACTGGGCAGTCTCCTAAAACTGCTATTCTATACAGAGTAAATTGAGTAGGCTTCCTTGAACAATTTAAAAATAATGAAAGTGAAAGTAAAAATATAGCTCCAATTAACAAACTTGGAATTAAATTATAGTTAACTGAAGTTAACTTCAAGAGGTTAAAACTTCAGATGTTATTTTAATGCTGATCAGACACAACATATTTATAGATTCACCTCAACATGAAGTAAATATCTTCTATTATAGTGATTGCATGTGGTAAAGACAATAAATATGATTACTGGGTGGTTCTGGGACTAAAATCCTCCTCATTTCAGGATGCTGCAGGTAAGTTCCTTCTCTTTCTTGCATATCAGCTAGTGGGAAAAGTGAATAGGCACATGTACAGGAGTTCCACGCTGCAATTCCACGTACAGCACACGCACATGAAATTCCATGTAAAATAAGAAGGTCAAAGTTCAGTTTCACAAAAATAGAGAGATATCAAAATTCAAGTTCCCTGCATAACGTGATTTACACATCTTGTTGAATCATTATAATGGTCTCCAGTTACACACCACTTGTTTAACTTGATGAACCCTACAAGTTTCCTTTTCTCCCCAACCAATATTCATTCCACACCACTTCATTCCGGTAGTGCAGTTGAAAACTTAAAAAGGGAAAAATTCACCTACACGTTATAAGATATGTGAAAATGTAATTTTACCAATATTGAAAGTGAATAAATTCAGTTTCTTTGTGGCGCCTCCCAGGCAGACCTGTGTCTTCCCACTTCACTTCCTGCCATGGCTGCCTCTGGTTTCTTTCTGTTCACCTGGGGATTAATTGCTGTTTTTTCAGCAGAACAGCATCACCTGGAGGTGGGAACAATCTAACGATAAGCTTGTGTTTTGCTGTGAGCGTATCAACTTGCCAAGTGTTATGGTGTAACTCCAGCTAGCAGTTCAACTCCACATAGCCGCTTGCTCACTCCCCTCTTGGTGGGCTAGGGGAGAGAATAGGAATGGCAGAAGTGAGAAAACTTATGGGTTGAAATAAAAACAGCTAGTAGGTAAAGCAAAAGCCATGCACACAAGCAAAGTGAAACAAGGAATTCATTCACCACATCCCATAGGCAGGCAGATGTTGACAGGACAAGAGGATGTAGCCTCAGGCTGCACCAGGGGAAGTTTGGGTTGGACATCAGGAGGAATTTATTCCTGGAAAGGGTTGTTAGGCATTGGAACCAACTGCCCTGGGAGATAGTGGAGTCACCATTCCTGGAGGTGTTCAAGAAATGACGGATTGTGGCACTTAGTGCTATGGTCTAGCTGACAAGATGGTGATTGTTCAAAGATTGAACTCAATGATCTCAGAGGTCGTTTCCAGCCCAAATGGTTCTGTGATTCTGTATTCAGTCATTCTAAGAAAGCAGGGCCCCATCACATGTAATGGTGATGTTATCACTCCAAACATGTTCCCTTTATCCTTCTCCACCCAGCTTTATATGCTGAACATGACATAGGTTATGGAATATCCCTGTGATTACTTGAGGTCAGCTGCCCCAGCTGTGTCCCCTCCCAAATTATTGTGCATCCTCAGCCTCCTTGCTGGTGGTGTGAGGTGAGGAGAAGAATAGGCTTTGACTCTGTGTGAGCACTGCTCAGCAGTGACAAAGTCATCCTTAATTATCAACACTGTATTCAGCACAGATCCAAATCATAGCCCCATACCAGCTTCTGTGAAGAAAATTAACTCTCTCCCAGCCAGAACCAGCAGAATGAGCAAGACAGTAAGAACAACAACATTTTCTCATGTAAGGTGACTGTCTTTTTAGGTATGAGTCTTTGCAGAGAAGTATTCCTTCATGCTGGATTTTTTCAGTGTTTCTAAGGGATCTTTTCTCAACATAGTTAAGATATGTAATAACCCACAGGGGAATGGAATCAAATATAATACTGTATGCATAAACCACAAAAAGTACTGATTAGAGAGAGAAAAAAAATGTTTGATCAGATTGAAAAATGTAGTATAAAACTGCAGAGATCTGAATTTTTTAAAGGCTTATTACCATATTGCTGTGCTCAGGGAAATAACTACACATCAGTATACATTTTAATTAAAGCATAAAGTTTTAAAACTAGATTCTACTGAGTTCTTACTCAGCATACCCAGAGGGCTCCCCTCTCTGTTTGATAAAACACGTGATTTTACTGACCTGGAAATGTATACTTTTCTAGCTTTTGCAAACAGCTATCCAATAAAAGTGACCTCAAGTATGAAATGCCTGTCCAGATTTATACATTTTATATAAGCTTTTTGTACATTTACTTTAGAGTCCCTATAATGCTACTTGATTTTTGAGAGCCAAATGTGAAATTCAGCTGTGAAATTATAAGCCTGTTAGATAAAAAATAAAGAAATGGTGATCAAAAAGATAAAATGGAGTCTATAGTATTGACCATTTTTTGTGATTATTGCAAAACACATGTTCATCTGGGAACCTATATAGGTGTCCACATGTACAATGAGCATGTTTGTTTCCCTGTTTTCATGCATATTTATACATTGAAAAGATTGGACTTGTACTTCTATGTAGGGGAATACAATAAGATGTGTGCTCATCTTAGCTTTTAGCTTTTATAGGCTGAGCTGAGAGATTGGTCTCTGTAGTCTCCCTACACAGTCAGCAGAGGAAATGAAGTTTATCCCAAGGGAAATCCAGAGTACCCTTTTAAACAGGCTACTCTGTATCACCCTCAACATGGAACCTATTTCTCTCTTTCTGGCTAGACAAGAGATAAGCTGTTTAACTTAGGTCATCCTCTGTAAGCATCTAAACAAGGCAGCATGAATTCCTTGTACATAACAATTAAAGACAGTAGCTCTCTAACTAGCTTTCTAACTAGAAACTTGAATCTTTTAAATTACAATTTCCTGAAATTCTTGTAGAGGCTATTTGTAACATGGTTCTAAGTATCAAAAATTTTCTGGGATTTCCTGGTGTGTAATCAGCTCTGGCCTTAGAATTACCTTTAACTCTGCAAAGACTTCAGGTAATGATTTCATTAAAGTTAAGCCTCATGCCTTAATTATGGCAAGATTAAGACCTACAGTAAAAGATATATTCTTATAGGAAAAAAGACATTAGAGGGTGTTCATACCAATGAACATGGAAGAGGAAATAATTAATTTGTTTACCATTTGAAACAAAATAGCAGAATGTCTCAATAGCATTATTGATGTTTTCCTGAAAGTTCTAACAATAAAAGTTTATGACACCCTCTCAGACTCATTAATTTTTTTTTCTCTTGCCCATCAAAGTTTCAGTAATTCATTCTGGCATCAAGAAGATGATTTAAGTAGAAATAATAAACTGAAAGTGTGGAGACATGCATTCGGTCATCCATGAATAACTGTTTGCCGTGTTCCCATACAGCTTGTTTCACACAATCTACAAATTGTTTAGCACAAAATTTCCTTCCAAGGGAAGAAAAAAGGGAAATATTACCCAGATGAAATTGTTTGCCATAACCATTTTACATTAAATTCATTTTGACAAGATTTGGAAGAATCCTGTTCTGTCCTTGAATTTTTTTGGATTTTTTGTTTTGCTTGCCTGGGACCACCCATCACTGTCTCAGCTGGCTGAGGTGGGATAGGCAGCGATGCCTAGGTTGCCCTTAGCCAGTTCAGAGCTCAGTGCCTCAGACAGGCTGAACTGTCCCCTGAGGATTTTCTCCAAGTGTATTTGTGACTGGGAGCCATGGGATTGACCCTGGTGCTTTCACCACTGAAGTTTTATAGCTAATTCCTCCATGATTTATCTCAGTCTTAGCAAAGGTTAGGAGAAGAAATATCTAAATTTTTGTTGAAGTTTGTCAGAGTAAAATTACATCATATTAAAAAAAATCTCTGATATTCTAGGATATAAAGTTTGAAGATTAATGTTTATTCAAAAAGAAAGCTCAAAAATTATTATTTTACTGTGTGATTTTCTTGTAAATACTGTTCTCAGATGTCTTCCTTCATGTCTAAGGCATGTTTTTACTGCACTTTTCATGTCCGAGATCATGACTTGGCCATGACCCAAGACATTAATGAGCCGTTCACCCTTTTCTCCATTCCTCAGTGGTGAGTTTTCCATGGAAGAAAAAAGACCATGGGAGCTGGTGAGAAAGTGTGCCATGATCCTACAGGTCTCTAGTTCAAATGGTAGAGTCACTAAGGCTACATTGTACTCTCTGCATTACTTCTCTCCTGCTCATAGAGGAAAAAAACTCAGCTTACTTTATTCTGCTACCTATTACTATATGTGCTTGAATTAATTTAACACTGTTATACTGGTCTATAATATTCCCTGATGTCCCCAGATGTCTCTTCTTTTCTTTCTTTTTTTTTTTTTTTCAATGAATGTCATGTCATGACCATTTTATTTTGCTCATTCACGCTCCCTTCCCTTCAGGAATTCCTGAATCCTCTGGAAATACAACGCCTAAGACCTGCCCTCCAGCTGCAAATTCATGGCTTTAGGAAGTAGGAGGTAGGCATATGACCCTCACTGTCTTTCTCCCACTGTTAAGCTGGGCTGTTTTGTCAGTAGCTTCACTTCAATATCAGGACTGCAGAATCTCCTGGAGTAGGCAGCTAAATGAGCAGTGAAAGTTGGTAGTCATGAGTCACCTGGATGCTGAAGTGTTTCTGTAACTTTTACTTTGGATAATTTTGCAGAATGAATACATCATTTCCCCACAGTATTGTTCCCAAGGGTGGGGAAAACTGATAAGATCTGCAGATCAAATTGTTTAGTGTTTTTAGTCAACTGTGTGCAACTATGTTCATCAACATTTCAGAGAAACTTTTTTTTCGGTATTCCAGAGCAATGCAGTTGTTGGTTTCAAAGAAAAGCAGAAATTCAAAATCAAGTAGAGATAGTGTACCTTTCCTCCAGCACCTTACAGACCAGAACGGACTGTGTGAACACTAATACATTGCCTCAGTGTAATGATCTTTAATTTTTTTTACAGAGAATTTTGTAGCGGTGCTGGCAGACATTCTGGTGCAGTTTGACAGAGCACACAGAGCATCCTCATGAGTGGGCCGAGAATAAGGTATAACGTTGAGGAAAAGCAGCAAATTTGTCAGCTGCTTTCTGTACTGCAATTTTATGTGTTCATGGGACCCCATCTTCTTCAGAATGTGGAGCACTTGCTCTCCTATCTGCACTTTTCTACATTTTTGCTTCCACAAGGAGGTTTTTCCCACCCTTCAGGCGTCCGGGAGAAAAAAAACCAAACCTGGGGACAAAGAAGGGGAAGGTAAAGTTCTTTCCTTTGACACTTGCTACCTGCAGCAGCATTAAGAGAAGGAACCTAAACCAGACACTCTTATTCAGGCTCCAATACCCACTTACTGAATTCTGACCTAACTATACTGAAATCAACAACATGTCCACCTTCATGGACTTACATCCACATACCCAGAAACTGACTCCTGAAGCATGGAAACAGCTGATCTGCAGCTGAGCTGGACGTTGTCAAAAACTGAAATGATTTATTCGTTATTTGTTGCTTAACTAATGAAGTTGCTTAAAGAATAGCATAGCATTTCCACAGCACCATACGTATTCAAAGCAGTGTCCAAACAGGAACTGTTTAATTAATTCTTACAATACCCCCTATGAAGTAGTTAAGTAAGTTAATGAGAGTTCACAGGCTCTCAGGATTGATTAGAGCAGGCAAGCGAGGAAGTATTTTGCTCAGCTGATGATGTGAATGGATAGATGAATGAAGTGGGAGGGAAAGATTCAACTCATACAGCTCTCAAGTTTACTAGACAAAGTCTTTAAGGAATTGAAATTGCTATCATCAGTATTAAATTAAAGCTGTCCTTTAAGAGTCACTCACATTATGTTTATATTTTTTTTTAATTCCTGGTGAAAGTATATTTTTTTTTTATCAGAGTTAGCACTATTCTATTTTAGACTTTCACATAGCCTTACTCCCCAAAAGAATGTTTTGTTTATCACATGGACAGAAGGCTTTGAGTGATGCTGTTAATTATTCTTTCTCTTTGGCAGCTTTCAGGCAAAATGGTAGCAAAGATACTATTACTCAGCAGAGGTTCAACATTTTAGTTGGTGCCTATCATTGAAATGAAATAAAAAGGAAAATTAGAAATACCAAGGAAAGAAAGAGGAATAATGGTGATGATGATATAAAACAAGTGCAAAAGAAATTAAGAATAAAAAATGATCCAAAGAAAAAAAATAATTTCCCTTCCTACCCTAGATTTTCTTCACTTACAGCCTATTAGTTAGCTTAGGAGCTTAAGAACGTATAAAGGATCTATACGATAAAGACAAATAATGGGGCTCCTGAAACTATCAGAATATTGGCAAAAGTAAATGTAAGTCCAAATTTTACCTATTCTTGCCTGCAGTCACCTTCCACTCAGCAGCCAAGAATTACGTGACACTGACTCCTTCTCTCCAGCTGGACTGACTGTCACAGTCAGAACTGTGAAACCTGATCATTATTAATGTAGGGGTAAAAACTGTGTGAGCAAGATGCTTTTAAGAAGCTCCCTGCTGGGAACTATTGCATTAAACTTTCTTAGAGAGCTCTTCAGTATCTAAAACGCATGATAGGAGAAAAGAGAGAGGGGAATCTGCAAAACCAAGTTATTTAAAGAATGATCTTTTATACTCTCAAACCTGACATCACAGAGCAGTGATCTGTTCAAGGAACAGCAAGATATGGCATCTGCTTTTCTCCCCTAGTTTCCTTTCCAAGGAGAAATGTTTTAGTGCAGAGGTTACTTAGTAACTCAAAGAGCCTCTACAAATAAAAATGATGGAAGGTTGTTTTTTTCTATTTGAAGAAATTGCCTGAAGCAAAGAGTTTTTCAGTCGTGTTTGAAGCTCATAGGCACATTACATTGCTGATACTCTATTCCATTTCTCTTATTTCAATTCCTGCTATTTTCTGTTTATGTGTTTTTTTTTACCTTAGTCACATAATTTAAAAAGACCATTAGTAGACATCTTTTGATAGTCTTTATTTTCTGCTACCTTAGCAAAAAGTAACTCTCAAGTTATTTTCCCCTCCTGTAGCTTAAACTGATTAATATTTTCTGGAGATCTATAGAAAAAAAATCCTCTTAAAATAGGGATATGTTCATGCATTATGCAAATATTTAAATAGGATATTGGTAGATGTGTACTGAGGTTTTGTGGGGTGAGAGACAAAGTGTAACAGATTTACTTGAATCTCTGCTGTGTTGGTTATTGAGATATCACAAGGCAAAACACTTGAAAAGATGCATTTGAGAGTAACAAGTGAAACTTTCTTTGCACCCATGAAAACCACTACAAAAGGTGCATGTTCATAGGTCAAATTTATTTTCCTTCCCTGAGAGCTGAATTCTGGGACCATGGAAGATTGGGTCATGGTCTCCACCTTCCTACACTAAAGGACATGTGAAATTTTTTAATTGTTAGAAATGGTTTCACTCAGAGGAAAGAGTGATCAAACAATCTTCTACATCCCATTCTAACAGTGTCATAGGATAGGAAATGGGTACACAATGGACAAACTTAGCTCTTGTCCAGTACATATTCAGCTCTGAGATGTATAACATTAAATGTACTCTAATGCATTTTTGAATGAGAAAAAAATGATAGAAAAGGTATCAATATCTTGATCTGATCTAGGAACCTGAGATAGATCAGAGGACAAATTATTAGATTTATTTTATGTAAAACCCCATCATTTTCTCTCCACTGGTTATGATAGAAGCCTAGGCTATTTAGCTCAGATGTAGATGTCCACGTTGTGGATATACAGGGCTTCATTCTTATAGTGGATATAGGATATGTGGTGGATCCTACATACCAGATATATACGACATATAATAACCTTGTGAGTTAATTAAGTGTCTAGTGCTGTCTGAGATGCCCCAGACATACAGACCCAACCTGTATGGCAATGTGGCTGGACTTATAAGACAACAAATCCGGTTGTCTGGGGCATTTGAGTCCTTTATCCTTGGAAACCTCTGTGGGAGAAACTAAACTGAGACAGATGTCACAGGATTTTGTAATCTGATGTTCTCTGTGTTCTTCAGTAGCCTTCTGCAGTAACTGTAAAAACACCACAACAACTCAACAGTCAAAGCAGCAGCTATTACCTTTAACAGACTAAATCCTTGCCCTTTCTTTAAGGTGAGATTCAGTTGCCTACACCTAAACACTGATTGTCATTTTGGGCACCACAGGATATCTGGTCAGCCTCTATCAAAAGGGATCAAGTGTCCAAGATCTGCGTAGGATCTCCCACCTCCATGTAGGCATTTTAGATGTTCTTGGATCTTTGAAATGACACTGCATTCCTATATGAGACAACCAAATCCTCTCTAGTTACTGCAGAGCTCGAAACCCCATCAGCTGTGTAAAATAAAAGAAAAAAAACATCCTGGAATTCAGGATAACACCTGCTATATGGACATAATGAAGAATTTTGTTTGTAAAATTCATTTGGTTGAAGTGAAAAAAATCACCATAATTTCTCTGACAAAATACTCAGAATATTAAATACATTCTCATATGGGTAAAGGGGAAAAAAAAAGAATACAACAACTGGAAGAATCTAGCTTATGACAGCCAAAGAATAAAAATAGACTTCAAAGGCACAAAGAAACATCGGCCCTGTCTAACACTGGTCTGTTCTAAGGAGGTTTTTTTTCTTAATTGCTTGCTTTTTCATTTTTTTTTCCTAATCTTCTATTTCTTTTACACAAATTTCCTTTTCCATATTTTCCTCTACCAAAATCAATCATTACCATGACTAGATTAAGGAACAGAAATTAAGCAATTAAGATGCATATAGATCAGTCAGGCGCAGCTACTATTTGAAAAAGCTCAGGAGCAACACATATGTTTGTAACATCAGTATATGAGCAGTTTTTGATTACAATTTAATGGACCTGACAAATGCACTGTACTGTAAAGAGTGATGGCAATTTATTTATGTACAATACATAGGGATGCATGGGCTCAGTCTGTACTGAAAATATGTATATGCTTTTTTAATTGAACTAAAAAAATAAACAAGGCCAGGTGATATATTTGTCTCTTGCAAGTATTTTAAAATTATCAGAATTCTTGAGCAAATGTCACTGAGCTTAAAGTGGTTTGGAGATTTCCTTTGATTGCTTTCTACTCATTAGTTCAATGAAAGGTTTGTTTCTTGAACTGAAAGGAGTTCACTGCTACTGCTGAGCTTTGACTGTAGAATTGGACATTCCTTAAATGTTTCATTTCTGTTTCATTCAAAACAAAGCAAAGCAAACCCTCCTTGCAGACACAGAAGTATGCACAACACTTTCACATTCTTTGAGACTGTTCCAGTCTAAACAAACACTATGACTTTTCACTTCCTGATTTGGAGCAGAGTTTCTTATCCCAAATTACTCCAAATTAGGCGAAGAAGGAAATTGAACAACACCCTCCCGTGTTCCAGGTATCACCCAAACCCAATCTATAGTACATGCCAATGTCACTGACAAAGCTTCCTCATCTCCCAGTCTACCCCTCATTAAAACCACTTTTTTATCAGTCTCTTCAACAGAAGGACATGCTTTTGTGATATTTCAATTAGTTCTAGTGTTAATAAATAAAATATGAAAATAGAAGTCTTGCTCTTGCTGGACACTCTGTTGTGCTTTTTTCAATAGTGGCTTAAAAGTTTTTGCAGTTGTCTTCAGGCAGCAGACACTGTGCAATAGATGGGTCACTAATACCAGTGTTATTCTGTACAGAGCTTTGCTGAACTGGTTTGCAGCTTCAGAGAAGTGCTTTTCAGGAGTCCATAAATGCAGTGTCTCCTTGTACCCAACCAATGTGGTATCTGTGGCAGAAAACAGTAAGTGGTCCTGGGAAGATGTATGGAAACTTGTGTGTGATCTCATGTTTTTCTAGAAGAAGTCTCATGTTCCTATGGGATTCAGTAATAATACCAGTGTTTCAGCCAGAACCATTAAAATGCCAACAGTGCTAGAGACAGAGAAAAAAGGGGGTATGCCACAGCTTTGCCTAATTTTCTGCAGAGTCCAGAAATGGGCCATCCAGATGATTAGAGGGATGGAGCACGTCTCCTATGAGGAAAAGCTGAGAGAAATGGGATTGTTCAGCCTGGGGAAGAGAAGGCTTCAGGGTAAATTAATTGCAGTCTTCCAGTACCTGAAGGGAGCCCACAAGAAGGAGACTTTTTACAAGAACGTGTAGTGACAGGACAAGGCTGAATGGCTTCAAACTGAAAGAGAGTAGGTTTAGATTAGATATTAAGAAGAAATTCTTCGCTGTGAGGGTGGTGAGGCTCAGGGAAGTTCTGGATGCCCTATTCCTGGAAGTGTTTAAGACCAGGTTGGATGGAGCTCTGAGCAACCTGATCTAGTGGAAGATGTCGCTACCCATGGCAGAGGTGTGTTGGAACTAGATGATCTTTCAGGTCCCTTCTAACACAGGCTATTCTATGATTCCATGATTATTTGTCTGAGATATGTTAGAGTAATAATATATCTGCCCAAATTGAAATTTCAGTACATTGCTCTGGACCACTCTAGGACACTGTGATTTATAGGGTTTTTTTACAGTGTGAATAATGCAAATCTTAGAGCATGGAATATCTGCAAAAAAAAACACTTTATAAGCAAAAATTAGCAGATTTAAATTTAGTTGTCCAAGATAAGGTAAAAATAAATATCATATTACTTAAGCATGAAGCCAAAGAACAGCAATTTCTATCTATGGTGAATTTTTGTAGTCTATTCACCAAACAATACACAACCTAGGCAAACAAATCCCCATTCTGTACTGGTGGCATAAATACTCAGATGAGTATTGTTGTTTTTCACACTATAACACCCTTCTAGAAACTGAGGTTATGAAATATTTTTGCTGATTATGAAATAATGAATATTAGGAAGTTTTCCAAATGAACCCTCAGAATAATTTTAAGACAATGGTAGAAAATATAGTCCTATCCTAAAGTCCCTCTGATAGATCAGTGTGATATACTTCTTTCAGAGATATTACAGTATGACAAACATATCTTTTGCAGAGCACAATCATTTCAGATCAGTATTGTTTTACTTTGAGATACATAAAGTGAAAAGGTAACTTTAGAGAGCAAGAAATTTATTTCATCAGTCAAAGGCTCAGCATAGATTTTGGAGAGAAATACATCTCTTCAGTCTCTTCTTCTGATAAGACTTTGTAAACCCTATAAGCAGTAAGCCTGGGTAGTTTAGAAAACCTACTGAATTATAATGGATTATAAATTACTGAAGTTCCCTTAAAATGTACGACACATCAGGAGCAATACAACTTTTTTGGCAAATCCAGAACAGAAATGCAAAATGTGCTTATAATTCCAGCCTCAAAAAAGATACATTTATAGAGGTCGTGACTTTATGTGGACAATGTCTTGCCAAGTCAAGACCTGACAGAATTCTGACAGAATTACAGCAATATATTAGCAATGTATCTACAACTTTATTTAATATTTATTTTGTATTCTTGGATTAATAATCTCAGAAATAAACTGACTTTTGGAAGTACATTACTAGCCTTTTACAGAGATCAAGATCTTCTAAGAGATAAAATGTTTTCCCTGAAAGAAAAAAAAAGATGAAATAACCTTATTGTTTACCTCCCCAGAGACATAAGTAATTATTTTTGCAGCATTCAGGAGAGAGGGAGTGATGGTTGGTACTTAGAGAAGAAGTAGGAGCAATTTCTGCCTGTGTAAGGACTATAAAGTCATTTATACATTAAAGATAATTATCATGCTAATTCCCCTACTGAATGAAAACCATACACAGGAAAGGAATGAATCCCAAATGTTATTTATAATTAATTGTTAGCTATTGATTGTCTTCAGAAAACAGCAACAAAAAATCAAAAGTAGAAGGAATGAGCTTGCTGAGCTCACTTACAGTAAGATGTATTTTCTTTTCGCTGACCAGAAATGGTGTCCATTAACAAGAAGACATAAAAGTGTGCTTTAACTATGGGCTTGTAGCCAAAACATGGCATCATTCCTGCAGCAGACTGTGTCCTCATCTTAAAACGTGTCTTTAAAGTGCTATCACTTCTAACATCATAAAAACTTAAATTAGACAAAGGCTACAACTCCTCACATGTGACTTTATCTGATAATGCTCCATAGTATTCCTGAATGCTGTCACAGTTAAAAGTATTCAGCAAGAAAGATACTCTAGAAAACTATCTGAATAATGGCAGATATCATGGTTGAGATGGGGAATCACTCTTTTGGGTGCCTAAAAATCAAAGAAGGGACATTTTGTAGTTTTCTTCATTGGATAGTCATCTCTTGTTTACTAACTGCATGCGAACAGAATCACAGAATCGCAGAATATACTTAGTTGGAGGGGACCCACAGGGATCATCGAGTCCAGCTCTTAGCCCTGCACAGGACCATCCCTAAGAGTCACACCATGTGCCTGGGAGTACCTTATAGTCTAGATTTAGCTAAGTTTTACCTCTAGGTGTCTTAAGAGCACACATCACTGGAATGAGTGTAGAGGGTGAGAGGAAGAGTCAATCTGGATCTGATTCTGCTTGGAAAGCTGCAAAGGGGACACCTCACAGCCTGCTGGAGCAGGACAGGAAAGTTTGATCCTTCTCCCAGTTATTCTTTCAGACTCCATCTATTTTCAGCTCAGGGGATTTCCTGAACCAAGTTATGTTTCTATATTTTTTGTAACTTTGATGGATTTTCTTCCATCTTTTCTGCTGTTTGTCCCATTTTCTCTTGATCCCAGGTAAAACTTCAATATTTGTAAGGTCTTTTGCCAGTGGTTTCTCAAACCCTGCTAGGCACTGCATGAAGGAAAAACAACTTAGATATTTAACTGTTTAAGCTCATTTGATCCTTCTTGCACAATAAAAATATACAAAGGAATTATTACTTACTGAGGTAGATTTTTCATAGGAGTAAGTATGACGCTAAATGATTTCTCTTGTAATTGTCACAGGTCAAACTAGCATGTACTTCCTAGCAGTCTCATATTTGTATAGTCTGTAAATTCTCTTTTAATCCTATTAAATGTTATACATCATAGAATCATAGAATCAGCTGGGTCGGAAGGGATCTCTGAGATCATCAAGTCCAACCCTTGATCCACTACCACCACAGTTACTAGACTATGGCAGTAAGTGCCACATCCAGTCTCATCTTAAATATCTCCAGGGATGGAGAATCCACCACTTCCCTGGGCAGCCCATTCCAACGTCTGATTACCCTCTCCGTAAAGAATTTCTTCTTAATATCCAACCTAAACCTCCCCTGGCAGAGCTTAAGACCATACTCTCTTGCCTTACTGCTGGTTGCCTGGGAGAAGAGACCAACCCCCACCTGGCTACAACCTCCTTTCAGGGAGTTGTAGAGAGTGATGAGGTCTCCCCTGAGCCTTCTCTTCTCCAGGCTAAACAACCCTAGCTTCCTCAGCCTCTCCTCATAGGACTTGTGTTCAAGTCCCTTCACCAACCTGGTTGCTCTTCTCTGGACCTGCTCCAGCCCCTCAATATCCTTCCTGAACTGAGGGGCCCAGACCTGGACACAGTACTCCAGGTGTGGCCTCACCACTGCTGAGTACAGGGGAAGAATCACTTCCCTGGTCCTGCTGGCCACATTGTTCTTGATCCAGGCCAGGATGCCATTGGCCTTCTTGGCCACCTGGGCACACTGCTGGCTCATGGTCAGCTTCCTGTCAATCCAAACTCCCATGTCCCTTTCTGCCTGGCTGCTCTCCAGCCACTCTGTGCTCAGCCTGTAGGGCTGCAGGGAGTTGTTGTGGCCAAAGTGCAGGACCCGGCACTTGGCCTTGTTGAACCTCATCCTGTTAGAATCAGCCCAACTCTGCAGTCTGTCCAGGTCCCTTTGCAGAGCCCTCCTGCCTTCCAACTGATCGACACTCCCCCGCAGCTTGGTGTCGTCTGAAAATTTACTAATGGTAGACTCAATCCCCTCATCTAAATCATCGATATGTGTGTTCATGTACATGTGTGTAGGTAGATATACATCCCCATATGTAGAAATATAACCCTATTAACATTGAAAGCAGCTGTCAAAACTAGGAGTTACAGTGTGTGTATGGTTTACAAAGTGTACTTATACTACATTCATCATTACAACATTGTAACTGGCAGTTTACCATATCAGTGAAAATTTGTGTGGTTCAAAAGTGCACTTTATTATTAAAGCTCTGAGATGCCATTTGAAGAGAAGTGTGCATAGGAGTATATATCTTCTTTTTCTTACAAATTTAAGTTCTCTGTCTCCTCCAGCTCAAGCAGAGGAAACCTAAAATGACATGCAGAAAGTAGCCCAGTTCGTGCTGAAGTTCTCCTGCTGCTTTTGTTTACTGCTGTAAATGCATGAAATTGTGAATATGAGATTAAAAAAGTAATCCATCTAACTTTTTGACCCTTTTAACCCTTTTCTTCCCTTGTGCAAGCTCTGAAATCAGGCCAGAGCTGATAGTATGTATTTTGTACAACTTTGTCACTGATGTGTAATTCTTTTGTTCTGTATGTCGTACTGGGGTCAAGACACAAGAATTTTCATGCTTCCTATATGCAGACAGTCTTCCCATTGGCTTTTGCAGGTTGTTCTGGCAAGTCTTGTACCTGACTTAATACCAAATAGGTTTGGTTCTTTTTGTTTATGTTGAGTATTATCAGTGAACTTCATAAAACCAGAAGAAGCAAATTCTATATCAATATTTAAAGATTTTATGCTGTTTTCATTTGTGCCTAGATTACCATGTCCAGAAATTGATCTTGCACATGCAGCTTACGAGGCAACTTCTGCAAGGTATTTTTTTTTTTGTAATGGTGAAATCAGCCCAGGATACTACTTGCAGGTTTTCAGAACAGCATTAGAAAGTGGAATCAATATCAGAGATGACTGGTTTTTATGTAGCCTATTTTGAGAAAAGACAAAAAATTGTAAATCCATTCCTTGTAGTTCTGGATTTCTTGGGAGACATTATGTTGTTCCAGTATGTTGTTCCAGTCTGGAGAAATATAATCAATTATTAAATTGACAATATCTCCCAGAAGGTCCAAGTCTATTTGAAAAAAAATAACCTGCGTGAATTTCTCAGTTTTGTTTCAAATCCAAAACTGAGACAGGTTATTCACAAGACTCACAGGTGTGTGCAGATAAACACGGAGTTACTTCAAAGAGCTCTAACTTGATCAAAACTAGTACTGTTTAGGATAAACTGAGCAAAACCATGTTCCTTTAATTTGCTAAAAGAGCAAAAGATCTGGCATAAAACATTATTTAGCAAGAATCCAACAAATACTTGAGGGTAGGGGTATCCACTTGTTCTATCTGGATTTTTACAATCAAGATGAATGCTTTTATGTTCCAGAGATACAATTCAAAGTTAAACTGAAGCTAAGGGAATTTGCATCAGATCCCATGAAAAAAAAAAAAAAAAGAAAGGAAAAATGTTTTGCATACCATAATATCAATCTTAACTAAAAAACCCATAACACGACTTGTTGAATCTTGTAATTTTTCTCCTTCAAATTTATCTATCCAGCTCTATAAGCAGATGTGCAACTATCAGTTGGATACCTACAATTATACTTTTCATGGTATATGTCATGTTCAAACGTGCAGATCTTCAGGTTGCAATTCAGTCCTGCAAACTTTGACTCAGCGAAGTCCTAAAGACATTACACCTTTGCTTATTTGCTTGAATTTAGACATTAAGCCCTTTTCTAAATTGAGACCTCCTTTTGTCTCATCTGCTCTGTTGTATCTGCTGATAAATAGCTGTGTAAATAGCTGTAGGACAAGGACAATGAGAGATAGATGTTCTGCTGATGGAGGGCAGGCCAGTTTACATTCACCAGACTTTTTGCAGAGTTTAAATGTTTTCCTGTGGCATAGCAATCTTTACTGATCATTTTGGGTGAAAAAGAATGTCTAAATTCTTCCACTGGCAAGTAAAGTTTTATCAAGAAGGATCCATTGGAAGCAGGCCTGACAAAGTCACACATGGATGAGTGTCTTCCTCTGCAGTAATCCTCAACTAGGAAAAAAAAAAAAGAAGATTTAATTAGTTACAAGTCATCAAGCCATAACATGAAAGTTCCAACAATTTTATTGCAAGGTCCTTGATTATGAATGTAAGATAAAGCAAGACTATGCGAAGGAATAAATCACAATTTAAAGTCAGAGCACAGGGATTTAAAATTTCAAAGGTTTTAAAAATTAAAGTTTTCTGTCAAAATCCCCCCAAAAAAGATAGGAGTTAGAGTTTTCACTAATGAAAATAAACTTTCTGATGCTTTAAGTAACACAAACAGTTATTAAATTCAACTAGACAGGAAAATATGATTAGTGCAGTGAAACATATTATCTATATTTTAGGAGCTCTACTTCAGCAGGTAGTCTGGGTTTATGTTCACCTGTGTACAAATGTTAGCAGTGGCACACGAAAATGTCAAGGGTGTTCAATCCCCAACAGGTGGTTAAAATGCAATGAAATTGGAGCCACTATGTGCTCATTTTCCTTAAAAAAAAATATTAAAAAAAAATCCCATTTTACTCTACTGTAATAAAACCTGGGGTTTGTTCA
>VZRE01013744.1:0-35036 GCA_013396775.1 Cephalopterus ornatus | reverse complement strand
CCTGCCCAACGCAGCTGCATTCGCAGTAGGTCCATTTTCCAAATGCTCCTGTCACAGTCGTCTTTAATTTCTTCTTCTTCATGATCTTCTTCTTCTACCACTTCTTCTTCTTCTTCCTCTACTTCCTTTTCTTCCTTCTCCTCTTCTTTGGGAAATGGCAGGGAGTTAAGCTATCACTGAGAAACACACATCAGAGTTTGTTTTTTTTTTTCTTTAATGAAGAGCTATCTTAACTATAGATCCGAAGATACTCAAGAACATTTAAAAAATTGCCAACATTGGGCATTGTTCTACCGTGATCAGCCTTACATTACACTTGTCACACATTAGTGACTTTATTCTACTAAATCCTCCTGGAACTTCTCATTATTTATTTAGTTCTATCATAGCTAATCAGGGGTTTGGTCATTCCATATATTTTCCAGATCATTAATGCAAACAGTACATTAAACCAGGGTAGTTCTCTTTCAAACATGCTGCTGTTAATATTTCACTCTTTTAAAAAATGAGGAGTTATTCAGACTCTTTGTCTCTCAGTCTCATCCAGCTTCTGACCTGTGATAGAACATTAGCTCTCCTCTTAAGACTCATAAATTTTTAAAGCTTCTTGTGAAAGACTTCATAAGAGATTTTTTTAAAGTTTAGACAAACATGTCTACCAACTATTTCAATTACCATTTCATTGACATCCTTAAGGAATTATACTTTATTAAATTAGAAGCATAAATTTTCCCCTTATAGAAGCCGATATCCTGGTAAAATTATAATCCATTAAACATTTCATAATTTTATTTTTAAATTGTTACTTCAACCAAATTATTTAATGAAGATCAGTGATTTCTAGGACCTCACTTGCTCTTCTCATAAAGGTAGGTAAAATATTTTCTGATACGGAAGCTCATTGTAATGAATTTTGGGAGTTTTATGTTTGGCAGGTACATTTTTGTTCGCTTGTTTGTTTATTCATTTGCTTGTTTTATAGGAACTCAACTTCCTTCACTATGTTCCCATCCATGCTGTTTGATTCGTAATTTGTTAACAGAAATTCTGCTTTTGATACTTTAATCTTGACTAGTGTCTGATCTTTAACAACTGGGAAACTGGTATAATTTTTCTCAAAAATAAACATGAATACTTTGAGAAGATGCATTTAATAGACATTCATTACCAAGTAGTGCTATCCTGTCTGATTATGTAAAAACATTTCAATTTGCTGGAGGAAAAAATTAAGGCATTTCCTCTTTATCTTCTCCTCTTCCCTGACAAGAAGTTGTCGGTTTCCTTCTACAAGAGTTTATTATAAATGAAAACAAACAGAATTATGGGATTTCTCTTGGAAAATATTGGTAGTATACCTCCAAGGGTTGCATGGATTGTTAAATTAATAGTGGACAAATTGCATGTACCACTAAATACCTGGATCATCGCAGGAGAAAATGTCAGTATTCCGTATTTCAACTCCGAGAGAAGATTAATTTTCTGAAACTATCTTTAAAAATTACTTCTTTTATTCATAAGCACTAGTGAAATTAGTTGGAAAGAGGAAAAGCAACTTTCATATTTCTATTGGAAGCAATTCATGAACCCAATTACTGGAGTGCCAGCACATATCTACCTTTCGAAGTATTTCTTCTCACATGCTGAATATTTCATAACATCCAGACCAGCATATGCATATTTATTTCAAGATGGTTTAGGAATATTATGTCCTGTTAAAATTGTATTAATTCCAACAATAATCATGGTGTATATCAGCAAGATAAAATCATACCTTTCAGAGTAGCAAAAGAAGAAAGTTTTAAACACGAAAAATTCTTATTAAGGATTGACATTTATCCAATACTAACTTGCAAATTGTTTAATAACGAATGAACAATTCTTCACTTCTGCTATCTTGAACATACTGGAACATTGATCTCACCTATGAGCTTTATAGATTAATTTAATGACTACTGTGGAAATGACAGAGCTGAAGGGCTCTTTTGGAAATGTCATATCTGAAATACCTTAGAAAAGTTTTTGCAGCATTCAGGACCCATAGATCTAATGTCTGACTTTGTTAAAAAAACCCACTGCCATGAAATAAGTAATTTTACAGTAAAATTTTACATAATATGGCAATGATGGCAGCATATTTTAAAATGCAAAAACATTTTCCTCTTTCTATGGTCATACAGAATGTGTTGCTAGAAGAGAAAGAGATTTTTTAGGACATTCAAAGTTAACGTACACAAACAACTCGTGCTTTCTAGCAGAGAAAACACATTACCGTGATTTGCATTTCCAGGAATTTCATTTTACGAGTATTTTGTACAATTTTCTTGCTTATTATTGAAAATTATTCTGCCTCAGAAAGCAGGATTTTTTGCTAAATTATTTTTTTGTATCCTGTGGACTATTTCTATGATGTTAAATTCCAGTAGACTGTAAATTTTTTATAAATCAGAATTTAGAATACTGCAGGAAAAGTAACACAGCTGAAGTGAACGCAAGTCAAATGGAAGCACATATTTGTAGATGTGTAGAAAAGAATCTGTCAGCTCTTACAGAGTTATGGAAAATATCTTACCACTTATGATTAAAGGGAAGTGGTAAAGAAGTTTAAAAGGGAAAAAAATCTTATATGTATATATGTGTGTGTATGTATATATATATATATAAAATCTCAGCTCTCATCTCTCTAAAACCTTTCAATCATACTTGGAGTGGAGTACAGTCTCTGTTTCATTTGACAGGTTATCAAGAGTTTCCTCGTTTGAAGATGTCACATATTCAATTTTTAAAGCTTCTACTCAAGCTCCTTTGCTTTAGTTCAAGTTCCTTTCTTTAAGGAAAACCTGCAGTTATACCTCAAATACTTTTAAATAATACCTGTTCTTCAGAAATTATTTTTCTGATGTAACACTAGTTTACCATCTCTTCGCATTTTATTGAATAGAAGTGAAGCACACAGACTTTTACATCTTTCTTAACTGCTTAAATGAAAGATGGTTCATACTCAAACTACATCAGGCCATTAGGCCATGAAAAATTATACCGTGAACAAAACAAAAATCACTGAAATGTAACCAAAAGCTACACTTCCACTCAGGTAAGGAAACATTACACTGCCCTGCAGCTCATCTGGGTGGTGCCAGTAGGCAGGAAGGGGAGCCAGTCCGTCAGGGGGTCTCAGCAGTTCTCAGGATACAAGGTGAGCTAAACAGCCAAGTTCAAATCCTGTTTCTGTTTTGAATTCTCCCCTAACTTACTGATAATTAAAAACACTGCTTTTATTCCAACTCAGGTTACCGTGATAAACTGTAACAATGACTTGTGTAAATAGCATTGTAAACAATCTGAGAGATCTGCTTTACTGGAGAGTTGTCACTAAAAGAACAACTAAGTGCCCTGGCACATGTCCAAAAAAGCACTTACATGAATGCTTCAATCAAAACTCCTGAATCATCTCAATCAATACCTTTTTTTTTTTCTTTTTCACATTTCTGTCACTTTGTACAGGTTTACAACACTATGAAGGCTTTAATTAAAATGAGCCTTTATTGCCTGTTTAAATTCTGAAAAAACTCTGCTCCACTAGAAAAACTCTCTGTGACCTGAGAAGCAAAAAAGTGAATTACACTGTAAATATGGATATATGCATCAAGGAAAAATCATGTAGCCTCACAGGTTTTAAAATAAATGAAAAATTAATAAAACTACTTCCATTTTTAAATGCAGCTTGATTTGTACACATCTATACCTTGAAGGACAGTTCCCTGAATAGTGACTTAATTATTTTGTCTGGTTAGTAAAAATCATTGTTTGCATGATTGTCAAATTTTATTTGCATTTGATTTTGTAACTACTTGCATGTGTACTCATGCTTCAAGTCACTTCATTCACCAGTCATTCTTAGGAATGACAGCTACAGAGATAACTGTTATATGCTTCTGTTGAAATTAAATAGGGTATTTTTAATAACTGCATAAACTTCCGAAATGTTGCAGACCAACAAATAGTTTTTCACATCTTGAGTCTGCACAGATACAAGAACGGACAACCACAACAAAAGCAATAGCATTCTGTTTCCCCTCTGCATTTGTTTACATTGCATACACAGCACTTCAGAGGAAAATCAACAAAAAAAAGAAACTGACAGGAGGTAAATAGTAATTTGGATGTTATTCAAATGCACATTCTCTTTCAATTTTTTTTTATTACTTGAAGAATTTTGGTTCTCCTTATTTTTTCAAACAACTACTTTAAGGTGTCAGTGAGTCAGCTACAGAATAAAAAGGTCATATTAGTTTTTTTATTCCATGCGTTTCATAATATAATGTACTTTCTAGATTTCCAATCACATCAAGTCTATTCAGCAAATGAAAAGTGATCCAAGCCACAATATTCAGACATTTGGCAAAAAAGGTTTTGTCTTGAATCTACCTGAGGTCCAAGCAGAATTCAAACATGAAATGGGTAGTGAACCAAAACCACAAATAGTCAAAAGCTCAGGGAAACATGCCATCCTTATTCAGTGGTCCAAAGGATCTTCAGATGTATCCTTTGGATGAGTTTAAGCAGAGTCTGCCTATTTCTCATCTATATGTAATGCCTAATGTTATTTAACATTATTTTAAACACTACTTTTGCCAAGAGTCTCTGCATCTATCTATCTTCAGAGATTCAGCTTTACATCTCATGCATGGTCCTCAAGGAACCACTCTTTGGAGCCTGCTTGACTTCTCTGGGCTAACAGAGAAAGGATCTGGTTGTGCTATCAAAAGAAGTAAGCAAAGACAAAGAACTTCCTTATATCTACTCTCATATACTCTACTCTATATTGAGCTAGTTTTAAGAAATAACCTATAAATGACAGATACAACTACCCGGCAAGTGCAAAATAAGGTGTCCTGGACTTCTTTTGAAGAGAATGACAGGCTTTTAAAGGAAATGATTGTCAAAGAGGCAAGGGAATATTTCCTTTTAGTTGAGAGTAGCAGTTCACAGCACCTGGGTGTTTCTTACCGAGGCACCCATTCAACACCTTCTGGAAATCCAGGGCATGCTGGAGAAGAATTCCATTTAGGATAATAAAGATTTGAAGCAATTATATGAAATACCTTGGCAAAAAAATGTGTTTTGTTTTTATGGGGAAAAATATTTCTACTTCTCCTTTTAAAGAGCTACTTTCAAAAGTGGCTACTTTGCTTGAAATGTTGAAATATCTCTTTACAAGTATGACTAAGAAATTTCAAAGCTATCAGTGTGAGAAAAATTGATGGATGTCTGTCTACTTCCTACGCACACTGCCTTTCCAAGATATTAAATGAGAAACAAGGCAAAATAGAGATGTGTATTGTCTCAGTTTAGCAGAGGATTATTCAGAGTTGCCCGATTTCCAGCCCTGCAGGCATTGCTTGTGAATTCATTACCTTTGTCCAATATGCAGGACTATTTGCACCACAGGCTTTGGCTTTGTAATAATTCCTAACATCACAAATGAGAAATTTAGATTCATACTTAGAAATACTTTGTGTTTGGTTTTTTGCATTAGGTTAGACTCTTAGTTTTAAAAATTCCAGTTGTAAACTAATTCTGATAGCTAGTAACAAGTAATGTTCTTCAAGTTTTCCTATTGAAGTTGATACTGCTTAAAGTCTTCATTAAGGGCCCGGACAGCCTAAAAAAAGGGTCGTGCATCACATTTTCAGATGACATCAGACTGGGTGAACTCGTCTACACTGAAGGGCTGGCATGCCATTCAGAGAGGTGCTGGATGGAGAAAAAAGTGGATTAAATACATGAAGATTCCTTATGAGGTTCAACAAAGGCAAATGCAACAAAGGCAAAGGTGTTACATTTGTGATGAGATAAACCCTTATAATAGTGCAGGCTGGCGACCACGTGGTTAGGAAGTGCCTTTGTACAAAACAATCTGAAAGTTTATTAAAGGCAACACATTGAGTGCAAGCAAGCAACCCACCCTTTCAGTGGTGAAGACAAATCTCATATTGGATTGTATTAGCCATCAGCTGCAGGGAAGTGACCACTGTAACTAACTATCATGGAGCAGCAAGACTCCTACCTGGAGGAGAATGAGCTAAAGGTTCCCTTGTCACAAACTAGGGTAGGGACTTCACCAACACTGGTGCAGTTCCACAGGACCAACTAGGACTGGGGGCAGTAAGAAGCTGAGCCTAGTGACCATCAAACAAATCTAATATGACAGATAGGTTGAGGTTAAGGTGTAAGTCCAATAAAAACATGAGGACCAGCAGGAAATCAGGCTGGACATAGGACCACGTGCTCCATAGAAGAACTAGGGACACAACCTGAGCTTAAAGAATCTGCAGGACCAAAAGCCAGAGGGTAGGTGCGCTGAGACTTTTCAAGACAGTTAGTGCTTGTGGGTGTACTCAGGGCCCTGACACCCTGAGACCTGAGTTCTGTATAGTAACTCAGTCTTTCCAGATTTAATTATTTTTTATTTTTTTTCTAGTGCATTTCTAATTATTTATCTATCAATCTGTCTATTCATATTCTCAGATCAGATTAGAACACTTCTCATGTCATGTAAAGTAATTATTTTATTGTGCTTTTCAGTTGCATGTTGCAGTTGCACAACTTTTATGTTTTTATTTATTCTTGCACTAGCTGATTATAGGATCATTTAAAAATACCTAGGTGTTTATTTATAAAGCATAATTATCAGTCCATTTATATTTTATCTAATTTAGCTTGTAGTATGTCAGTAGCGAATTCAATGCTTTACTCCAAAAGCTGCACCATGACAGTCTGCAGCATACTAAATGCAAATAAGTGTAGTACTTTTAAGTCATGAGAGAAAATGGAGTATTCTACTATTTCAACTTCAGAAAAATAAGGTACATTTCTTGCTGTGTTAAATATTAATTGATTATTGCTTTTCAACTTTCTAGCCCTTTAATATAACAATCATCATGTGACAGTTTTGTAAATCACAGAGAGAAGACTAAATGTCACAAAAATAGTGGTCTTTTATACATGAACTTGGGGAAAGGTAAACTTGAAAAAAAATAATTTAGGACAAACTGGGAAAACCACTCAGCACCAACCCCAGGGATCAATACTCCATCTGACTAAGATATACAACATATTTGTAACTTTTCAGAATAAAGCCACTTTCTTAGATTCACCAACAAACACCTTCTTCAGAACAGTCAAGCAAGTTGTGGACATAGCCATCCATCAATATATTCTACTCTTTATGTACCATAATTCTTGGGTTCTTGTGCCACCCATCAACTTAATTCTTTTTGCCTCTTCATTAGAGTACTAATCCCATCAGTTCTGCTCAGATTTTGTAAAAATAAAAAAGCTTTTGTATCTTTTCCATCTTTGCAGTAACTAAGTATAGATCCAGAAACAAATTTATACATCCCAGTAAGAAATGTGGAATGGCAGCATTCATTTTTAGGTGACTTGCTCTCCAGAACATAACACTCCAAAACTCGATGCCAAGTTTCTAGACTCTGTTTGTAATCAATTAAAAAAAAAAACAAAAACAATTATCAGCCAGCCATCAAAGTTAGTCAATTCAAAAGAACACCAAGCTCCTGCAGTAGAGGCCACCCATTAAAAGGAATGTCTTCTAATCCAGTGTGCCAGTGGTTATCCTCTTATCATTCATTACTTTGCCCAAATACCATGTGAACTCTTCAGTTTCTATGGCAAAGAAGGCCCTGGAGCTTGTCAGCTCCTCCTTTTCAAGCTCTTCCAAACTTAATGGCCAGTCTAAGAATCTGCAGTCTCAACATAAGTTCCAATTTAGCAATAGGGCACTGTTTCACTACTAAATGTACGTAAAGTTCACTATTTCTGTGCATATTGTTTCACAACCTTTTGATTTGGTCTCAAACCCAATATCCTATGAAATAAAAAAGCTTTAACAAGTTGAATATAAACATCTCCACCATACAATATCCTGGTTCCTCAGAATTTGCAAAGTCATTAGGCACAAACAAAGTCTAGAAGACAGGAACTAATTTCGCAAGCTGCAGCAGGAGATGTGGAGGAGTTTGAAAGTGGAAATAAAGGGAATTAAGGGGATAGGGGAGTAACAGAGAGCAAAGGAAAATCCTGAAAGGTAATGACCAGATAATGAACAGGTCACCAAGGAGAAACAGCAGAAAAAGAAAAAAATGCAACAACTACCAGCCAGAAAGTATCTAGGTCTTTGGGAAAACAAAACTGACAGTACATGAACAAAATTATCTGTGTGAGAAGGAGCAAAGAAATAAAAAGCTCAGGGATGTCTGACTGTGGAATAGACAGAAGAAACATCTTCACTATTTGGTTTGACATTCTCTCTAAACAGCAAGAAAAAAATGAACATTTCTGTCTGTGAAAGAAAGAGATAAGCTAAAAGAGCTCCTGGAGATAGCAGCACAGACCAAAAAAAACCAAACCAAACCAAAACAAAAACAAACAAACAAACAAAAAAACCAAACACAACAAACCAGAAGGTAGGACTCTCTATTGGGCATAAGAAAGAGCAGGTTGTGTTGAGCATTGGGGAGGGTGGGGCTGAACTCTTACTCTGCAGCTCTGCTGGATCAGAAAAAGCTGCATTGCTCCAAAAGCAGTAGTTCCCATTTCCTTGTAGGCTTTCAGCAAAAAAGCAGGCCATAAGGGCTCTTTATTAAAACTCCTACTGTTCTCACAAAACATCAGACCTACATCAATTAAACCATGAAAATGAAAAGAAAGACTATGTCTGAGAAATGTCCCTAGGGCCAGAAAATCCTAATCCTCTAGAAGGGGTGGGGGGCCTGTTGCTTTTGATTTTAAGAACAATTTTGGACAAAGTACTTGAAAATGCCAATAAAGAACATTTGTGCAGTGGCAGGAGATTAACTCAATGATCTAATAGGTGTCTTTCCCCTCTAGCTTCTATCATTCTTGTTTAAATTGCTCTTTAAATTTAGAGAGTTAAAATTAAATAAAGACAAACTGTCACACCAGTATAGGCCTTTGAAAAATCTATTAAATTCATTCATCTGTTACAGCTCTCTCCATGGGCCAAATCCTTCCTTCCAGTGTAGTGCTGTTAAAATCAGTATGAGAAATTTGAGTAACTCTTTATTCCCTTTCAGGAGACATAGCTTGTTTGGGAGTAAACTGTCCTAAGTTTTTTAAACTCCAAAAACATCCGGGACCTTATTCTTCATTATTCTTTATTTGAAGGCCAAAATAATAATAATAATAATAATAATAATAATAATAATAATAATAATATAATGATGATGATGTAGCTTAAAATGGAATTTAACTTTATGTGGGCCAAATACTGCTTTCAGCTCCCCTGGAATAAATGAAAACAGAATTTACTTTGAGCTCCCATTTTTATTTAATGGTAAAAGCCATGAAAGACAACAATGATCAAAGGCCCCCTGGAAAGAAAAAATCCAGACATCGATAACCTCTGTAATGTCTCTACAATCTGTGTAAGTGTTATTAGAGCAGTGGCTGGTTTCTTAAATGGCTCTGGCAGCTGATCGCATCCCTGAGTTTCATTTAATATGTGTTTTTATCACAGAGTAACAGAATAAGTGAAGTTGGAAGGGACCCCTGGTACACCTGCCCTGCTCAAGCAGGGCCACTTAAAGCCAGCTGACCCAAACCATATCCAGACACCTTTTGATATGTGTCCAGGGACGAAGACTTCACAACCTCCCTAGGCAAACTGTGCCAGTGCTCACAAATTAAAAACAATAATGTTTCCTGAAGTTCAGATATAGCTTTTTTGTGTCCATTTTATCTTGTGCCCTGACAGTGGGCACTACAGAAGACCCTTGCTTCATCCTCTTTTCATCCTCCCTTTAGGTATTTATATACACTGATGAGATGCCACCCTGAGCCTTCTCTTTTCCAGGCTGAACAATACCAGCTCCCTCATTCTTTCCTCATAGGAGAGATGCTCCAGTCTCCTAATCATCAGCCCCTGGACTCTGTCCAGTATGTCCATGTCTCACTTATGCTAAGGAACTGAGAATCATTCTCATTTGTAATCATTTTCCCATCTGCATTAACAGCCTAAGCAGACATGGACTACTTGTGCAGCAATAATAGTTTTGTGAGACTTCTGACAAGTTCAAATGAGTTTAGAAAAAGACTGTTTTCTGAATAAATGACCCCTTGATTCTCTGGGTACACTAGAAAAGCAGCCCTATTTTCCCTTTAGTTATCTATACAGAATGTTTCTTTTCAAAGTTAAATTTGCTGTCACAAGCTTCCTGGTTTCCTTTATTATTTGTATATTTTTTTAAAGAGTTGATTGAAAAAAGCTCATGAAGTAATCACTTGGAACGAATAAAAGCCTTTCATTCCTTGTTTTGCAACTGCAGTGATGTCAATTATGTCCCAGAGAGGGGCATATTATCAACCATAAATGTATAAGTGATCTCTGCATCTCACTTATGAACTAAGCAACAATAAGAATGTTAGGAAAAAAATCACTGTGGCAGAAGATTAAACCATTTTAGCTAGCAGCATGCTTACTCAGTATGGGGACCATTTCTAATGCAGGACTTACTGTTGTCAATTTCTAATGCATCCACAAGGATTAGAATACATAATAGCTGTCACAGCAAGACTTCTTTAATAATTATTTTAGTGGTAGGGAAATAGAGTTCTTCATGTGGTGAGGAAGAAACCACTGCTTGCCCTCAAGGAGAGGTCCAACATCTCAATCCAGCATGGTTCTTAGTCAAATATTTAATCATAACTACATAAGTGACCTCATTGCACTAAAAGGTCGGTCTGTAGAAAATCTTACAAAATTAAGAAAGGCTTTGGCTACTTGTGTGTACCCACGGATAACCCAAACTATATTGTCTCCATTGTTGTCCATTGTAAGGAATAACTGATTATATATAAAATGGTATGGTAGGATCCTGGCACCAAATCATGCTCTCTTTTTTAACAAACAAAGGAACTTGGTATTCCTTCCCTTCTTTCATTCACAAACTAGCAATTTGTCAACCAGCATGTGCTGATAAAAAGCCTGTAACTGTCCCAAAGGAACAGACTAACAGAGGTTTTCACCTGAGCCCTTAAATACATTGCTTCCCACTAGGGTAAAAAAAAAATGCCATGTTTATTTAAAAGTGCTGTAACTTCCTCTGTAAACCTGATTCCTTTTTGCTCTGCTTGACACTAAGTCTGCTGCTACGGCAACACTATCCTGTCTAATAAGTGGTCTTCCACCTCCACAAATATAACCACTGTGCCTCTTCCAGTCATAATTCACCTCCTGTCACAACTGTGTGCACTGGGTATAGAGTTAACATTAGCTGCAATATAAGCACCTTAAGTTTAATCTTGAAATGCACAGAATAGGCCACAGTATGACTGGTTTTGCAAATGTATGGAGAGAAAGATGCTAAACACAACCCTTTTGTGCGAAGCCATACATCCCAAACACTACGCTCTACCTCACAACCAGACACAGCTTTTCTGTGGGAGCATAAGGCAACCATTACCACTTTCAAATTCCACATTTTTCTATAGGGAAGAAGTTTTCCTGATGTAAAGAAATTGTCATATCCTACAGAATTGAGTATCATGAACGATCTATGTGAGTCTGGACCACAGAAGGAAGCCATATACCTTGGTGGGACTCAAGACCTTCTTTGAGGAAATTGAGTAACTGGGGAAAGGAGATAATAAGAAATGATTTCAAAGACAAAAATAAACAGGAATAGAGGTGTACCTATGATTAAATTACTTGTTCAGTTGTCAGTCAGCCTTTAACAGAGTCAAATGTTGCTAGATTTTCTTCTTGCTTTTCTCATATTTTACTCATTCTATATCTTGGCCTTGTTTTCACACACTTTGATAATCATGAAATATTCTGTTGCTTCTTATGTCTTCTGATAAATGAAGTTACCAGAAATACTGATACAAACAGAAACAGGCTAGACATGAAAAATGTATAGAAAAATAGTACTGTTAATCAGGACTGAGATTTTTTCACCAAAAAAGAGAACTGCAAATGGCATACATGTCAGAATGCTTTTTTAATATTATTCCCTTAGTAGAATAGTGAAAATAGAATTAAGGAATTAAAGTGACCTTATTATGACAGTCATTGGAGGTCCAAGACAACATGCTCAACAGCTAATTTCACTGGATTAACGGGACTTTCAAAACATATTTACAGGTTTTATATTAGCTTCCCTTCTCAGTATTACCATAGCACAGCTAATTTTCAATGGGATTTTGAATTTAATGAGGTTCTTTAATGAGGAAACCTATTAACATTCACACTTGGGAGTTAAAAGGGCACCCCAGTCTAGGAGCAAATGAATCTTAGTCCCTTTGGAAACTATTAGACAACTAGTGTATGCCTTTGTTTGGTGATCATTGCACCTGCACTAGAAGAGGTTCAGAAAGTTTGGTGTTACTCTGCAAACAAGAAGCTTTGCCACACCTCATGAGGATTTACCTCCTCACTACCTCTCCTTAGTTTTACCGCAAGGAGTTGCTGTTCCATCAGTTGTACTGACAGACTGTGCCTCCAAGTCATTGCCTTTAGCTTTACCCTTTAACCAGGTGAGATTTCAACAACAACAAAAAAAAATTGTACTAGATAGGTAAATGGGTGCATATGTTTGAGAACACGCATGCATATGATACAAGAGAAGTTTAAGACAAAATTACCACACAAAACACAATCTACCTAGGTGCTTTATTATCAGGGCAATTCTAGTAAGATGAGAATATTTAGCTTTTACATGTTGGAAATCAGGAGTGATAATTATTACTTTTTAAAAGATCTTCTAAATTTCTCTGACATACCTTCATTCACATTCAGCTCTCTGAGCTTGGGAATGGCCAGCAAAATCCCCACTAAGGACTATTGTGGAGGCACATATGTGTGTTGAAAACTCTTTGATGCATTTACTGAACTTGTTTTGCAATGGAAAAAAACCCCTCAAATCCCAAAAGTTTTTACTCATGCTTGTTGAGAAAAAAAGTCTAAATCATGAAGCTATTGAATAAATTCTCACCATTTTGTGAAAAAAACCCAGGACAGGCAGGATGTTGGGGCCTTCTTTTTCTACCTGACAGTTTTGCATTCTGGCACAGTTGCTGTAGGCTTTTCCCTGTGATCTTGGGCAGAGCTGTGAAAACTCTCACTAAGGGTGACTGGACAAGCAAAATATACCTCCTGCTTGAATACTCTTCATGTTTTGGTTGTGTTGGCTTAAAATCATAGAGTTTGTAAGGTTGGAGAAGAACTTTAAGATCATTAAGTCCAACCATCAATAAAGCACCACCATCCTTATCACCAGTAAACCATGTCCTCAGGCGCCATATCCACATGGTTTTTGAACTCTTCCAGGGATGATGACTCCATCATTTCCATGGGCAGCCTGTTTCTTTAAAAAATGCTTTAAAACCCTTTCCATGAAGAAATTTTTCTTAATATCTATTCTAAACATCCCCTGGCACAACTTGAGGCCATTTCCTTTTGTCCTGTCACTTGTTGCCTGGGAGAAGATACTGACAGTCTCTTCTACAGCCTCCTTTCAGGTGGCTGTAAAGAGTGATAAGGTCTCCTTTGAGTCTCCTTTTTTCCAGGCTAAACCACTCCAGCTCCCCCATCCACTCCTCAGAAGACTTCAAAAAATATTTTCCCAATGGGAAGAAAGATAATGGAACTAGAGGTACAGCTGGAGAAACAAAAGACGTAGGCTGCTGCCCAGCAGCCTAGTCAGACTAGCAGTGGAGAAGATGGCAGTGGTGGAAAAAAAACATGGCAAGAAAGAAGACATTAACTTATAGACCAGATTACAGAAGGGTGACATTCCACAGGCTGTCAGAGAGTTTTGGATATATGTAGAGGTAAGTTCTAGGTCTCTGGGAGAGAAATCACCTGGAAAGAGTTTTTCAATAACTACCTATCTAAAGGAGTGGTGGACAGATCTGAAGTGATGAACAGGCACTTTGTCAGCATGATCTTTGTTTCTGGAAAGTCTCCTCTTGAATGGTACATCTGGTTTAATGTTGGTATTGTGGACACTTCTGAACAGAATCTTGAAACTGTGAAGCAAGGTCAGTGGAGAACAGATTGCCTGTAGTCTACTCAACTGAGAGTGATGGATCATTTCTCCAGTTTGTTGCATATAATCCTGGTTACTTGTTCTTTACTGTGCACACTAAGAAGGGTCTTGCAGGCTTAGATTCAGCAGGGTGTGGAATGGATGGACATTTCAGTGTGGGTGAAACCATAGCCAAAGTCCTTAAGGATGAAATAGATGTTAAGTTCAAGGATGTAGCTGGATACGAGGAGACCAAGTTGCAGAAAATGGAGTTTGCAACCTTTCTGAAAAATTCCAGACAATATGAGGATGTGGGAGCAAAAATTCCAAAGGGAGCAATTCTGATAAGCCCTGCAGAACTGGGGAAACACTTCTATCTAAAGCTACAGCTGCAGAAGCCAATGTACCATTTATCACAGTCAATGGCTCAGAGTTCTTAGAGATATTTGTTAGTGTACTTCCAGCTCAAGTTAGAGACTTATTTGTTCTTGTATGGTTTGTGCATTCTCTTCAGTGATGAAACAGATGCAGTAGGAAGAAAGAAAGAAAGGGGCAGCTTTGGAGGACAAAGGGAGCAAGGAAATACACTCAATCAGCTTCTAGTAGAAATAGATGGATTGAATACAACCACTAATGTAGCAATTTTGGCAGGTACTAAGAGGCCAGATATTTCTGACCTGCTCTTGTGAGAAGGGCATGCTTTGACAGGCGTATTTACATTGGACCTCCAGGTATAAAAGGAAGAGCATCTGTTTCTGAAGTTCACCTTAGACCTCTGAAATTAGACACCATCTCAAATACAGATAACCTAGCAAGAAAACGTGCATCACTAGCACCTGTTTTTTCTGGTGCTGATATTGCCATATAAATGTTGGTGTAAACAATTGTGTTGCCTGCAATTAGAAATGGAAATAAATGAGATACAAAGGTTTTACTAAGGGTTAGAAATTTCTAATGAGGGAGTGCTCTGCCATACCCAAAGTAAGAACTTCCCATGATCCTTTTTCCCCTCCTAATAATTTTCTTATAGTTAGACTGTACATACTTGATTAGATACGGATAATATTTTGTTTGTGTGCTTGGGGGATTTTAAATAAGTTTTTGTTTTTGTTCTGGAAGTTATGTGTAGCCCTTCAGCTTTCCAAAATCTCTTCAGTAATTTTGCCTAAGAAAACAGCAGTTACATTTAGGAATGCAGCTTCCCTTCTTTCTCTGGATTTTTCCTAACAAATGCCAAAGACTTGTCACAGTATCTTGCATTCTCTTTTCATAAAATAGAATCATAGAATATTTATCATTTTAAGGATCCTTAAAGATCATCTAGTTCCAACCCTTCTGCCATGGGCAGGAAACCTTCCCTGTTTTAAATACATCCTAGATGTTCAGCCATCCAGCAAGCATGCATGGGTGAAAAACGGCTGAAAAAATTATATAAACAATTCAAAGAATAAACATAGAAAGGGCAGGACACATACAGGATGAGAAGAAGGCTGGCAGAGAAAAAAAAAGGGAAAAGAAAAAAGGAAGAAAAAGGAAAAACGAGCACTTCTTGGCTTGAATACCTAAGGAAGGCCTGGAGGAAAAGAGTCAGGATGTCAGGACACCAATCACGTTTTTCTGCCTTCCAAAGCTCAATTTAGAGACAATTCCACCATGATCTTCAAACTCTTTGTAATATTTTTCCCTAAGGACAGCAGTACACTGTTTCTCTGAGGATGGTTTTTGGTTGGGTGTTTTGTTTTTTTTCATAATCCATACCTCTTTCTCAATAGTTTATATAGTCTGGCAGGCTTCTCTTTTTCGTGAGCCAGTTTTGCTTTCACTCCTAGCTTTGTGGTTTGACTCTAATAACTTATCTTTTTGGTATGTGGCAGTCAAACTCACTTCTGCTCTTTCTAAGAGGACTTGTCATATTAATTTAAGCTTTACCTTGACAAACATGCAAATGCAGGCTTAATTTTAGGTTTGAACTTCAGTGAGATAAAACACATTTAATGACTTCCTTGAATCAGGACCTCAGTTTCATAATTCTAATCTCATGCTCCTTCAAGGTGTGCACACAGTGATTAATATATTTAAAAGTTTTTAATCATGCTGAAAATTTTAAATGCACACAGAAGCAATAGCTCAGTAAATGACTTGAAAATTGCCAGTCTCTGGCAACTCTCTGAAACTGACTGTGTGCTATTTGCATGTGAGTGTGTGTTCACTCTCTAAAAACAAATTGTTATATTGCATCAAGCACTTACAATTTGTCTTCTCTGAAAAAAGAAAAAAAATCCTGAATTTATTTACACAGTAAAATGTTTCTTGAATCTTTCTTTGCTCTAATACCAACATCCAATGTTTCTGATGAGAAAAACAGACCGTGAAAGACAAAAGATAATTTTAGCAGCAATTCATGTTGTGTGCTACTTCTGCTCCCATTATGCAGTGTATGCACATCACTAAATATGCTTTCAGATGCCTTCTTTCCCATCTCAAGCCTTTTGCTACCAAAATTCATGCATAAACTTATGTTAATAAGATAGTGTGAGGCACTGGTCCACAATCTGAGATTTACACCATTTCACTGGTGTAAACCTGGAATAGCTATCAGTTTCAGAAGGACTGTTTGTATTTATATCGGTGTAATGAAATTTTGATAAGGTGAGTTATTACTTCCTACCAGGAACAGCTATTTTTATTCTATTGTAAATTGGAGTTTTTTTCTCCTCTCTTTAACAGTAAGGTTGCGCCACTGTACGAGAAGAAAGCATTAGAATTCTAAATCACCAATGATTCAATCAATATATTGAAATTATAAAAGTATAGCCTTTCCTGAATTGGAGTATCAGCAGCATTTCTTGCTCTACTTCAGCAAAACACCTGACTTAAAAGAAACTATGACAATGCTGTGAATGCAAATTGCATGTACCATCTTTGCAGGAATGGAAAATACAGACACCCTCAGTGTCTCGGATAAAAAAAAGTTACAGCTTTTGAATTTTTTCCCTAGTTTACCCATTTACCATGTCCCATTTCTAAGACAAAACATATTTCTGAAGAAGGTAATATTTTGTCTACAGTATCACATATAGTACATTTTACATAGAGAGCTGTTACTAAATTGGTGGGTTGCATTCTAGTCATTAAACAGAAATATATGCTATAAATTAGTGTAAATAATGGAAGAAGTTTACTTAGTACCTCCATTCCCTCTCACCCCAGCTCTGATCCTTACAAAGCATCAGATGGAAAAAGATACTTCAGGATATCTCTGAAGAATCAGTTTAATATTCTATTGAAGATATGAATTGTGTATGTGAGAGAATGAGGATAATGGTTTGGTTTGCTAATATCTATTAAGTAGAAAAGATAAACTAATAGCAGTAATTCTTTAGATTAAATGAAAGACTAAATCTTCTTTTACACCCTGACTAAGTAATACTGGGAGGTTTTTTTCTGCAGTTTGGACACAGTCACTTTCTAGGTTGTTAAAATATTCCCAGATTAAAAATGCACTTTTTTTTTTTTACATTTCTTACATAGTGCACAAGCATATTAATTATATAACACAGCTGGTATCAAAAATGTAAAAAAACCTAACCAAAACTAAAACAAATTGAGTCACAGAAATATCTAACTATAAATCTTGTTATAATCACTAGATTTCTCTCCCAGAACAGATGTTTTTATTAAAGGGAAGGAAACTGAAAACCAAAACAAAACACAACAAAAAATCCCCCAAAGTCATGATTTGTTTAAACTCCTCCTTCTCCTAGCTTATCCTAGCTATGCTTAATATTTTAGTGTGGAAAAGTATAAATGCAATTTCTATTCTTATGTCAATGATTTGTACAGTACTTGGAAGCCAGCAAAATACAATGCAGTCAGGCTTTTTTATATGCTCCTGAATGCCTGAAAAATCCTTTCATATGAGTTTTCACCAATGAAAAGAGAAAAAACAAACCTGGTACGTATACATCAATCCTAAGATGTAGAGTAACACAGGCTACAAACAAGACTCCTGAATAAGATTAATGAAAAAGCTTCCCATAAAATGCATGTGAAAAATTCTGGATTATAAACTGTATTTATAAATGTAACATAAATCTTAATATGTGGAAATCTGTGTGATGCAATACATGTGCAGTGCATGTATAAATCAATATATTTTAAATATAAATCATGTGTATGCAATTTATTCTATTTTCTCTCAATCCTGGAAATAAAAATTAATAAGCTGTCAAACAGAATACAGTCCAATGGAAGAAATCTCATAAAACATAAACATATAGGCAAGATTATAAATTATATTAATTGCACAGATGCAGTTTTAGCTTTGCCCATTGAAACCAGTAGGAATAATTAAAACTGCAGCAGTAGCAGAAATGTAATGTCAGATATTTCTGGTTAATGGACATCAGTTGGAATGGTCACATAAACAGACAGGATAGCAAAGTACATCTCTCGTGCAGCGATACAGATTTTCATCAGTTTCCAAATGTATTATACTGTATGAGATGTAGTAATACTAGAATATAACAGATGGTATGGGACTGAATACAAGGAATCAATCCACTGTGACATTCTGTCATAGTTATAAAACTCATCAATAGAATCAAATCTGGAGCAGCAAAGAAGTAAGAAAATTTTTACCAAAATAATTTTCTGCAGTGGACTTACCTACTTTACTTCATATGTTCATCAGATTTCATGTGATGAATAATCTGAAAAATACATAGTAAATATTAATGTCTTTTCCACCCTTAAAGTCAAAACTTTAAAACTTTTCTCAGATAATTTCTTACTCATGATTAAAAAATTAACAACTATTACATTGGCTCACTGGAAGACATAACACTTCCAAGGAAATACTGTAAGAATTCAAACAAGATAAGGGCCTGGAAAAGTCTTTAATTTGTACTAATTTTTCCTGTTAATTTCTAAAGCTCAGATCTGATTAGAAAACCTTAGCGTACTAAAACCAAAGAACAACAATACGCTGGAAAGGGGTAGTGTACTTTTAAACTGTTGTACTGCTGAAAGTTAAAAGTACAAAAATACCCCAAATAAGTAAAAGACTTTTTTGGTGCCTTGTTTTTTCCAGGACTCCCAAAACACAAAGTTTATGCACTTTTAAGTGTGTCTACATCTGATTTTTTATTTTCAGCCAGAAAATCTGATATGTTTGGAATTAAAACAATCCAAGATACTTCTGTTCCTCTAACTTAATAAACAGACGATGATATGTAAAATACTTACTACTAATTCTTAACTTGAAAACAAAATAATTTTAAATAGTCATTTAATTATAAATATTGCACATTCTCTTACAGAAGTTCTTCTTGCCTCTATTTCCAAGTTTAACTCTCTACTGATGATATAGATCTGACTAAACAAAAGATCTATTAGAGAAAATTGTCATGAAAGTGTGAATTAACATAAATGTCTCTGAAAATGGAATCTCCAGTGATATTTCTCCCTTTTTAAGCAAAAAAATAGAAAATAATTTAATACTTTTATTCAGGATACAGGGGAAACTTCTGAACTCAGTAGCTTTGGGTTAATATATGCAACATTAGAACTTGGAATGTTTCCTTCACTGTGCCAATAGTAAATAAGCAATACTGTATGTATATCTCATTGTCACAAAAGAATACCAAGAGCCATGGACCTGGTTTCTATTTTTTCCACATTTTGTAACTGAATAACAATGCATTGCCAACAACTCCAAACAGCAATAAATAGAGAATAACCTTGTAGTCAAGGTTGTTAACAAAGAAGGTGATTTAGAAAACACATATAATCTTACAGTTTAGTATTTTGGGTTTGTTTGGTTTTTTTGTGTTTCTTTTTAATATGATGTGAAATATCAGGAACTTTGCCATACTACAAAAAAGGTTTGTGAGGAACTTCAATTTTCACTTCAGTTTTCACTGAAGACTTCTCAAAGCTATCTACGGACTCCAATGCCCTTCACCTGACATCAGTCAACTAAGGATTACCTACACTAGATATTTATTAATTTCTGTCAATCCTGGTAGTTTCAACTGAATTTGTCAGTAGATTCTTCAAAACTAAAGAAATCCCAAACTTCAACACTCCAGAAAAAACCACACTAAGAACTCCATTGGCACAGAAACCTCTGTCAAGCTCCGTGGAAAAATAAGTAACAGAGATAACATCTTCTTTCAGAGTCTTAAGAACATTGTCAACTTTTGCACTAATACTCCAAGCATACAAACTTCAGTACTTAGCAACACATTGGAGCAGGCACAATGCAAGGCAATCGCTATTGCACACTGATTTACCTAATGGCTAATGACCTTTATAATTTCACTAACATAAGAAAGTAAAACTATGGAAAATTTCATTTGACTTAAAAATTGTGAAGGGAAAAAATTGACCTTTGGCAAAAACAGTAAAAATGCAAGCAGCTACAGTGATCATTCTGACTGGGAACAGGAGCTGGTAAGTAGGAGAAACTCATTCCAAATACACGTCACCAAAAATATCACCCGAGGGCTTGTTTTTACAGATTCCCTTCCTACATAGAAAAAAGATAAATACTTACACTGCAAAAAGCTCCCAATTTTTTATGTTTGATGTGAAAATTATTTATTCTTTAAAAATGCATCAATTCCATCCTCCCAGAAATATTCAGAGAATTGGATGGGAAAATCTGTAAGAGATCAGTTACCCAAAACTACGAGAAAACTAAGTCATTCCTTAGAAACTGCATATTCTTCCAATTTCAAATCCCCACAATTCAGATCCTTAACTGCTCCTGAAGAATGAAATCTTCTTCTGTTCTCTATAAAATACCCACTTTAATCACTGTGAAGAAGAAATAAGGACTGAAGCATAACTGACTAGGGAAGCTCTCTGGAAGATGGAGAAACAGTTTTTAAGATTTTTTTTTTCCCCTGGCCTCAGTTTTTTGCATTTACCATTACTTCCTTTGTCACTTAGAAAAGTCTGAAATATTCTGGAGGTAACCCATAGAACCTTCTGTTCCACAAAACCATTGATTTTTTAAAATGAAAAATAACAAACCTCTCTCAAATTCTGGGCTGCATTTCTTTGGTTTCTCAAATTTATAGTGATCAGCACAGCCTGATCTGAAGGGTCTTAAGAACCGTGAGAGTTATGAGGGTAACGTATGATCTGATAGTACTTCAGAAGTGACTCGAGATCACTGGAGAGCTTGTGACAGAGGCCCACACAGTATTGTTGATTTGTATTTGTGCTGTTCTTTATGCTCTTTATCTTTTCAACAGAAGGTGACATGATAGCTATCTGTTAAGCAGGTGCAGAGGGAGATGGTTTCCAGCTACAGAAGGTTCTTTATTTGGTACTGAGGAATAAAAGAAGATTTCAAGTTAAATATTAAGAGTTATAAATGAAGACACTGCTTTTTACTGTGAGTTTTGTTTGGTAGTTATTTACCAGTAAGCTTTCATCTGGTAAAAGTCTTACATTACATTAGCTTTAGAATAGCAAATCTGGGGTTTCATCTAGCTGTGGATGTTTAAAAAATATAATCACATTTTTATGAGAAATATTCCATTTGAAAAAAACCCAACCCAAACCAAACCAAACACTTGAAAAATAAGTGTTTTGTTTGCTTTTTTGGTTTGCTTGGGGTTTTTTAACAAGGTATAGGAAAGGCAGCAAAATGTGGAATCTGGGCTAGAACTGGTAGCCAGGGATAAAGGCAGATTTTGGTGTCATAATTTGCAACTATCCTTTTTATATATCATCAAAGTGAAAACTGGATGTGATTGTCACTTTTGGAACTTACTGTTTCACTCAAAGCTGAATGAGTTTCTTAGAGACACAGAAGTTTACACTTTGGATTTTCCATAATATGAATTACATAATTCATGCACTTGTTCACAATTATATTCTCACAGCCAAAGAAACCTAATATTAGCTACAAATATAGAAGTACGAGTTAAACTGCACCTTTCTCTCTCAAATCTCTCCTCCTAAATACCTTCCCAATCATTCATTTAAATAAGATCTACAGTGAATACTGTGAATATCAGACTCTTAAAGGTCATTGTGACCTAGGAAAAACAAGTGCATTTCTCTAGTGGATGAGTAAACATTGATAAAGTTTAGTTCAGTGACAGTGAAGTAACCAAGGAAAGCAGTATAACGTAGTCCCAACAGAGACAGATGCGGTCTACTATGCCCTTATCTGCATTTACTGATGATTAATTGTTGATCCTGATTTCTTTCCCTCACCAGCTTCTTTTATAACTCACATTAAATTATACAGGATATGAGGCAGACTATTCAAGGCACAAGTTTATTATCAGTTTATTCCATTTGATTAGCCAAAACCTTCATTGCAATACACAGTGGAATTCATTATGCCTCTACTGAAATTTAACTCATACATAAAATGCCTAGAATAATCTCTTCAGCCTGAAATTAGACTGCTTTGCTTTCCCTAAACAGCTCACTTTTATTTCCAGACCACTGCAGATAAGAATGACTTCAGCTATAGATAAATCTATTATTTTAATTGGTAGAAACATTTTCCAAGTTAAAAAAAAAAAAAGGAAGGGATGAATCCACATCTTTTTATGCATTGCTTTAAGTCATGGAATAGAGTAATTAACTGAGCGCTAAATAAATTCTTGTTAGCCTCTACTTTTTCCTAAATTAAAATTTGTTTTAGTTTAGGAAATAGTTCTAATATTTAGTAAGTTTTCTATTAATTGATTTTCTGACAAGTTGGTGAATCCACTCTGACTCAGGAAAATGCAACTACAAAGACTAGGCAGGCTAGCTTCATTTACTCTTAATATTTGATTTTTTTTTTTAAATGAACTCAAAGACTCAAAATACATTGTTAGAGTAGTGTATTTTAAAACCTGGTAATGACTGCCACCTACCAGGTATGAGCTTCAATTTATACTGTGTTGGACTTTTGAGTCTCCCTTCACCCTTTGGTATTTTGGAATTTTTCAGTTCTTTAAATAATTCCTAGAAAATAGTAATTAAAGATGGTTGGCATATTTACTGATACTTTAGAATGATAAAAAAATCATCTCTCCCAATACCTCCAAAAGTAAATTCTTTTTAGACTAAGTAAAAAAACCCCAGAAACATCATCTTGCTTTTAAACTTTTGTCTACAAATTCTTTAAGTAGGAATGGAGAGGTTAAAAATGGGTTAGACTTGATGCACAGTCTATGACTTGAATGCTTTCCTGTAGCCCAGTACATGCTTTCCTGTAGCTCAGGAAAACCCTGTTTTCCTTTAAATACAACATTCTGCTACCATTTCTTGTCATAAAACGCCATTACTGCACCAACAAGATACCTTCATTGTTAGTAGCACCATGTCACAATGAGAAACAATATTAAGTGTCCTTACAATACAACACAATATTTTAGGAACCCCGAGAAGTCTTCAAGTATGTTTAAAAAATTTTCAAATGTTTACTTAATACCAATGAATTCAAGCTACTACTGTTTAGCATCATTCTGAAGTTTTATATATCGAATTCAGCTCTTATATGCACAGCCACACAACACTGTAGAAGATAGAAATTTTTGATTAGAAGACATAAAAATCTAGATTCTATCTGTTATGAAGTCCTAGTAATTCATATCTTTGAGGCTGCAACAATATATAGAAAGCAGCAGAACTAATCAGGAGAGTAAGAGTTTTGGAGAAAATTTATTTCTAATGAACTCTCTTTGCCAGTTCAGAGATTCCAGTGCAATTTCTCTTCTGTGGAGACATAATACATTTTATGATGTAATACTTTCTACACAATTATAGCTACTCAACTGTTTAAATCAATAAACTACTTCTAAAGAGTCACTTCATTTGTTCCACTAGACCAAAATGAAATATATTCCCTTGTGTGTTTTAAATATTTTCTAAATTTTTAAATAATCTCTAATAAAAGTAAAACGTTTTCTTATTTTGGATGAATATGTAAGTTAAGCGTGAGAGATAAATCTTATAAAAGAATAAAATTCATGTCTTTTTCTTTATTTTTTTCTAGACTTTCTTTGATATTGTAAAATATCAAAATGTCGGCAGAGGTAGGAAAGACAATGTATTGTTAGCTAGAATTAGGACTACAATGAAAGGCAAAATAATTCTAGCCTAGTATTTAAATATCAGCCAGCCACATAAACACAAATAGTTACATATATCTAAAACCATTTTGTGTTTCATATGCCTGACTGATGCCTATTGGAAGAGTCTCACAGGTGATAGACGATGGATGCCTGATACAAGAATAGGAGAGCTACTGCTCTTCATAAAAGTTAGTCCCTAAATAGAAAATATATGCACGTACAATAACTGTTTCACATCAGAAGACCAAAGTTAAAATCAAAATCAGGATTATTATGGAATATGTACAAAGAAAATAGTATTTTTGCGCTACACAATATGCAAGTAGAAATGAAATATCATGTTTTATCAGTCAAAAATTCTGGGAGCATTGACCAAAGTTATGCCTTAATTTAGTATAGCAAAGACAACCCTAGAAATTTTCTGCATCTTTAATAAGAGACTTTGCACAACTGGGGGAACTATTGTAATAACTGTCAAATGAAATCTTGTGTGCAACATATTTTAAGGTAGAAAATTACCCTTACAGAATATTGCTAGGAAAACACAAACTACAACAAAACCCCAAATATGTACCCGTACTGCTACTGAAATGAAAATTGTGAGCTAATCTACACTTTTTTTACCAAATATTCTAAGGAAAAAATCCTGCATATCAGTAAACAAACGCATACCTTTGTTAACCCATTTAAATAAGATGTTAACTTTGTCATGTCTACAACTACTTTACGAGCCGAACAGTTACAGGTAAGACTCACACAATACAATCATAAAGAGAAATTCAATAATTCTGTTTTGAATGAGCCTACTTTGCCTGAAATACTTGATTTCTCATGAGTCACTAATATTTCCTCCTGCATCTCTTGGGGGCTAACTCTGTGTAACACCCTATCACATTAATATCTATGAATAACATTAGCATACTGTATTAGTATTGTAATATTAATATACAGTCACCAGTTTCATTTTAGGAATTTCACATTATACAGGTCTTTTTTTCTCAAGCCAGAAATTACTTCTAAGCTATTGGGAATAACTGCTGTTCTCAATCTGATATTGTTTGAAAAGGTCTGAGCTCCTTTACAGAAACAAGTGGCTGTTGAATGATAGTCTCCAAGTCACAGAAAAGGGAACGTACATCTGCCTAAAACAGTAGCTTAGGAGCCTGCTGGAGGAATCTTAGACTGTTGCTTTGAAGGGAAAATACAGTAATATATTTAATGGAGGAAAGTGAAATTACAGTAGCATCAAAATACAGCTAGATGAAAGGAAAAGGTAAAGGCTTATGTTTTCAAACATGCAGTGTTACAGCCAAAAATGAGCTCAAGTAAGTGGAGTTTAAGTACTCAAATTTGGACAATCTAATTATTTCAAATTACCCACTCTAAAGCAGGTAAAGATACACATTAGCTAGAGAAATCTACCACTACCTTACAAAAAACAGAGGACAAAGGGTGCATATCAGGAAGAACTTTTACTTCAAATAGATAAATGGTCTCTGTAGTCCTTTCTTCATTCTAGATTAAAATATTTGCCATTTAACAGAATTTTTTATGGGTTCTAGATCTCATAGTGGGTTTCTGCTGAAATTATGGCTCAAGATTTGTGTATACTGAAATAACAGTAATAATATTCTCTTACATTTGTATAATGTTAGCTTGTTGTAACAGATAGAGGTTAATTTCTTCTTTTGAAATAATGAGAATAAATACTTTTTAGTCCTTTTTTAAAGCTGGAAAAATGACAATTTCTTCGTTTCACTAGTATTCAAGTGCTTCATTGAGAATGCTGGGAAAAGCACCAAGAAAACTCTATTCTTATGGGTACAGGAAAGAAAGTTGATGAAAAAGCAAGTTCAAGGACAAACAAGTCTCCCTTGGTGGTCTCTCATCCTTATAGCTCCTGCCCTCCTGGCTCAGAGCAGTGACCTTGTCTTGCTCTTCTCACAATTGCAAGACAAGTCCTTTTCCCTAGGTTTTGGATAACTGCTGTGGGAAGAACCATGTTAAACTCAAAGTTGCTTTCAAGACAGAAATGCCATTAAAACTGAGGCACACGCTACAAAAAAATTTCATTTCAATTAGCCACATCATTAGAAATTGTTGTGCAAAACTAATTATGATATCTATACAAACTATGTATAGAGATATTGGCCTGGCTTCTCTGACAGCTGTCTCCTGTTTGGTCCCAGCCACAGCAAGGCTGGAGAGAGTGAGTGGCAAGCAGGGAAAAAAGCTAGGAGCTAAAACAGTTCACCATCCCAATTTTTGTTAGTTTGAAGGAGTTGAAATTTTAGCTAGAATAGTGTTGAGCCTCCTATGTGATGGTCCCTCTATAAAATTTAATTTTTCTTACCTCACACTACTTTGATAGAGGGGTATGATCAGAAGCTTATATGAACATACCGATAAGATGTATGATAAGATAGATAGGATAAGATAAGATTTACATACATATAAATCTTGAGAAAAGAACAATTTACTGGGAACAGCAATGAGAAAAGCAAAGCAACAGTAACAGAAACACTGTCAATAACAAAAGTATGCAAAAGAATGATTTACATGCAAAGATGCTCTCCACGGACCCTGGGCAACAATGAACAACAGCAGATGGCTTCTCCACTCCCACCACATTTTGTAGACCAGAAGCCCCACTCTTCTCAGAAGCTAAAGCACCTTGCCTCTGCCTCTGGCAATGACACCAGGTGGTATATAACCACATAGCCATGCCCACATGGCTCCAGGCTCCACCCCCTCACAGGTACTGCAAAAACTTAACTCTGTCCTGGCCAGAACCATGGCATTATATAATGTATATTTGTATAAATGTTCGAGTATTTTATTTTTATATATATATATATATACACACACATATACACACCACCCCCTCACCCCCCCCTATATATATGTAACTATAAAATAGTTGTTACTTGTAAAGAGCATTTATCCACAGGCAATTGTAGACATACAGGGGTGCCTCATAATGAAGTCTGCTTTGCTGATAAGATAACAAGCTATCTGATTGCTGAATTCAGCTTGCTTCCTGTTGTTGCAGAAATGTACTGTGTAGAGAGATAGCAATGCAACAGTCATTTCAAAATTGAATTTGAAGATGTAAAGTCATTATGAAACCAGAGACAGATTTTAAAAAGCTACAGATGCCTTGCTCACCTCCCACTTGGATCTAAACAAGAAACACTTTTAGTACAGAGTTACACAATACATGTCTCATTTGGGATTTATAACTTTGACACTAGATTCTATAAATATTCATTAAAAAAAAAGAAGCTTATATTTAAGACTCATCTTTTTTTTTTTTTTTTCCGGCTGCATAGGGACTACTTGGAAAAGCACTGGTTTGTTTCCTGGAAAAAAGATTTCTAAAGAAACATTTTTATTGTTGGTATCCCACAAGGATCTGCCATTTTAGATTTATTGAACCCCATGGAGGACAAAATAAACAAATAAGGTAAATATTTTGCTGCTTTCAGCACCAAAATCAGAGAAAGTGCATCAAAAGTGTGTTGCATCTGTCTAGTATGTGTGGTTCCTTAAAATACAGTATAATAGAAGTACATAAAATTATAAGATCTATAGCATTATTAGCAAACCTTTGTATGATTTCCTGTTCAACAGGTTGATATGTATTTGCAATATAAATTCTGTAACAATTTCGAATCAATGTGGTATGGTATGCCACATTTTCTCAATTTTACTGTACACAAGCATTATTCTTTATGAGAGAGTGGAAGAAATCTGTCTGAATATATTTTAGCCTATGGTTAAAACAAATGTACATGAGCAAGACCAAAAGAGTAAATCAGTTCCTTTCCTGTAGCTTTTGTTTAAAGAACTCAAGCTCATTTCTCCTTTGACGTGTAAAAGAAATCTGCAGACATAATCAGCGGAGGTGTGAAAGCATACTAATACATAAACAAATGGACAAATGAAAAGGAAGGAAGGGAGGAAGGAAGGAAGGAAGGAAACCAGCTACCCAAAAGCAGAATTACATACATACTGAATCCTTAGGGGAATTTTTGAGTTTGTTACGTTGACACAGTCATTCTTAAAGACTATAACATTAATTCACAAATGAGTGATTTTTTTGGCCTCTTGCTGCCACAGTGAGTCACATCTCCTCACATCAATAATTTCACTTTTATCTTCTCTTAATAAGAAAACTATCAGTAAAATTTTATTTCAATATTTTTGGCTATACTTGGACATCCCGAGACTTTTTTGCCTCTGTACATACAGATTTCAGATGCAGTAATATACAGCATTAGTACCAGTCTCACACTTCAATTATTTTTTTACAATCGTCAAGAAGGCAGGACTCGTTTTTGTTTCTTTAGATCTCTTGGAAGCCTTTGATACACAAGATGTCTGAGGATACAGACATGAGAGACAAGCTCAACTTACTGCATTCTTATCTTTCCTCTGGGTGAAATGAAGACTAGAATTATGCATCATCTGTTCCTGGTCTTGATCATATAAAAAATTGAAGTGTTTTACTTTGCCCCTATTCTGAGGAGCGTATAAAGGCACACACATGCGTACACACAAATAATTGAGATACAGTAAAAAATAGATGTGTTAAGATATATCTGAGAAAGTGCAGCCTTTTTTGTCTATATATTTAAATGCAGATAATGTAATCACTCACGTTAGTAAGGCTAGATCCATTCTCTGCTTTCCTTACACAGACTCCCTATGCTCATATGCAGACAGAGTTAATTTTTTCCATGAAAGTAGTGATGGAGCACCTGAAATCCCTTCAGTCTTTTGGAACCCAAAACATTAAAACTGGCAATCAACTTTTATATTTTCTGTCTTCCAGAGTAGAAACTCTAGCAAATGAGACAAGTGCTCACTCACCAGCTGAAGTTGGTATAAAAGCTGTTGTGGAGTACTGGAAGCAATGGTTTCTCATCTGAAGGAATAGGTACGCCAGTAGTGAGCAAGGTTTATGCTATGAGTATCATTAGAACACCAACCATTCTGAATACTCAGCTTCAAGGTACTGTTGAGAAATATTGTTCCTCTGCTCCAGGAGTGATTTATTGCATTACACTTATTGCATTATGCTTTTATTACTCAAAGCTGTCTCTATCCACCTGCACAAACTATTCAATCAACTTTCTCCTTGAGTTTACTTATTTAATCACTAGAACCAATTCTGACAGTTTCTCACTCCAAGAGATACCTGCTTATAAATATGCTTCTATTGATTTTTAGTATGTGATAACAGAAGGGCTAAAATGATCTTCCAAACTGTGTATGGTTTTGTATGTCAGATTACCATGTATCCTGCTATATAAGGCTGAGAATCTTGGAATTTTTGCTCATCATGACATAAGAACTCTTTTGAAATAACAAACGCTTGAAATAAGCATACACTGGCATAAGCACAGTCCACAAGAATTAACAGTCCATCACATTCATCACATTTGACTGAACTGATCCTCATCCCATTGTGATTTCTGAACTATGAATCTGTGCTGTCTTCCAGGCAGAACTTCTTACATGTATCAGTATTTACTATATATGCATCAGACAATATTTGTGTCTAGCTTCAGTAGTTGTCCTCTCATCTAGGTCCCTCTCTAATCTTTCTCCCAGGCTCCACACATCTTCTCCACTCAAAAAAGTACTAATCGTAGTCATGACTTTGTTTGTCTCCACTACATCCTTTATACTTCACTTTCAACCCTCTTGTCCCAGTGCAAATCTTATGGAAAACATAACTTGAATGATTAAACAATCATTCTTGGTAAAAAGACAGATAATAGAAAATTATTATTTCTTTCAGCTGGAAGATAATTTGTGTCATTTGTACTTTAAAATAGATTTTATCAAGAAAGAAACGTTGAAGGTAAATTTCAAATAAAAATTAGTTATACTGAACAAATAACTCATTGGCAAAAAAACACCAACAATTCTCCTTGAATTAAAGACATACTAAGTTATCACAAGACAACTACTTAATTATTATGACTTAACCAATTACACAGCTAGTTGTAGTGACCAGGTTCCTGAGTTTTTTTAGGAGTGTCACACTATAAAATATCCTGTGTGGGGGACTTTTTTCCTGATTTTATTCAAAATTAAATTCTTTTCTTAACAGTTCTTTTTAAGCCTACTGCCATTTCACAAGGTCTGTCTTAATTGCATAACTCAAGCAATTCAAGAAATGCCAACAAACCTATCAATGCCAGTGTATACAAGATGACAGCAGATTGATTTTTATCAGTACAATTTAGGTCACAGTCCCAAATTTTCATTACAGTGGGATAAATTCCAAGCAATGAGAGCTTGGCGCATGTTAGAGACTAAAAGTGAAACAGTGATTCAGCAGGAACATTAAAAGCATTAATGAACAAACATTCTGAAAATGAAACTTCTAAGAATGCAGAATAGTTCCCTGTAAAAGTAAAACCAGGAAACCGTAACAGTCTAAAGTAAAGGCATTCCCAAAAGATGTATGCAATGCAACTGAAAACAGAAACTCTTCAAACAAAGTAGCTAATTTACAGTACAACTGAGTCCTGCACAAAGAAACTTGCAAGAGTGCATCTTCAACTGACGACAAAGCCTCAAATTAGTCTCAAAACAAATGTTTGATACTATTAAATTCCATGGAACATACATTAAAATTAGTCTATTTGTAGATAAGGTATTTTTCTTCTCACAGAGGGAAAAGTTTCTCATCGTGAAAGCATTTTTTAAACTGAATTACTGTTTCATCAGCAATAGTCACCCATTGTTTGGTTGCTTGTGTTACCAGCATTTCCTTCAATACAAGTTTTCTTGGTAGTGTGTCCACTATAGAAGAATTAAGGGTGACTGGCTGTCTGCCCACAGTTTGAGGCCGTACTGTGATTGCTGTGCGTGACAGACATTCACTACCTAAGTGCTAAGCCAGCCAGAGAATAGTGGATTCCTGACTGATACTTTTTAGCACTGTATGCCGTGTATGACCATTTGAAGGATTTCCACATTAAGGAATAATCCTAAGAATTTCTGAAAGTGTTTGAAACAGCTGAAAACTTTCTAGCTGAAGTGCTGCAATGTTACAGGTCTAAAACAAACATTTTTCTTCAAGACAACCTCTGGAGAAAATTTGTTTGCATACCTGTTTCCAGATAGTCACAGAGAAGTAAACTATTTTAGATGCTTCAAAAATCACTGTGCTTACTCACTTAGAAGCTATACTGTATGTGATATCCCAGGATCAACTGGAAGAATACTACTAAAGCTAATGGCTTTTCTTAGAAGTAAAAATGAGGTCCATGTTTCCCACAGAGCAGCTTAATATAAAATGACTAATTTACTTAAAAAGAAAAAAAAATGTTATTCTGTCACACAACTTGAGCCACTAAAAAAACATTTCATAGGCTTTTTAATGCATTCCTTATTGTCTTATTTTTTAAAACTTCATCCTCTTTTCTTTCTTTTTTTTTTTTTTACTTTCATAAAGCTCAAGCAGAAACTGACAAAAATTAAATTAGTAGAGATCTAAGATTAATAGTGGTTAAAGAGTTACATGGGCAATTAACTTTTTGCAATTAACCTTGTTGTTAACTAGAAACACTTAAAACAAATAAAAAAAAGAAGTAAATTTTAGAGCAATATCTGATGAAGGCTACCACAGGAGGGAGAAGAGATAAAAATTGATTCTTTCCATCAGTTGCTCCTCCATGGCATTTTTAAACTGGCAGAAGAATTTTGGCTTAGGAGTAATGCCAGTCTAACAGATGGCTGTAAGTGCTGCTGTTCAGGGGAAACCAAAATGTGCATTAGCTTTGAGGATTGGGACTATATTCTTATCCAGGGGATATCAAAGCAAAAGACTGAGCCAGATTTTCTTCTGAATTGTAAATGTGCAAAGGTAAATACAAATGAAAAACTGAATTTCTTTTTCTACAGCCATAATATTAGAGGATGAAAACTTTTGCTCTTTAAGACGACCATCAAGAACAAATACAGTTTTAGTTCTATTTAGATCTGAATCTTTACAGGTTGCTTCAAATTTTATATAATTTTTGTCTGATTTTTGTCTGATTTTGTCTGGTTGTCAGTCTTATAACTTGTCTTGATCCTGATTTCTCTTAGTAGATCTACATTGGTGTTTGAGCTTGAAACCTGATACAGGCTCAAAACTCCTGATCTTTCCACACAACCTATACAGAGCCTCACTTTTTTATTTCAGGTCTTAATCCTGTTAGGAAAATAGAAGGAAAATAAGTGGATTGACAATAACTCAAACTGCTGCATACAAGCAATATGCATACAAACTACTTAAGAGTCACTTTGAATATTGTTAATAAAAGACAAAAAGTCACTCCAAACACAGGGTTTGAGATTTTTTTATTTGTCTGCCCTGACTGTTTCTGGTGTTAGATTTGGTTTAGTACAACATATCTTAATATATGTTATACTGTTAAGATTAGATTTGAATTTCTCACTTTCTTTTCCTTTAAGACTTCTACAAGAATAACTGTCTTAAAGCAATATCTCTTATCTAATAATATTATAATACCTAAAAATAGGCTGTTTCACTTGATCTTGTGTTTTATTACCAGCTTGGTGAGACAGCCTTTTCTCTAACCCCAAACTGAACAAATATAATCTTCTGAAATCAGTTTTTCTGTTTTCCTGCTTTGCTTTCTCTGAGAACACCGGAAGTATCGATGTTACTCAGACATTATATCTTAATGACTTTTCATGTCCTAGCAATCATTGGAGAACCCACACACATTTTGATGTCAGCTGTGAAAACCAAGAAGAAAATGTTTTATTTCTGTAGTACAGAATTCATTGTTAGAGATAGACCTTAAAACCAACTGACAAACAAAAAAAGAAAAATAAAAACGCCATTTTAAGATACTTTATGCATTTTTTTACATAAAGCACCTAGAAAATTATCCATAGAGAGGATTAGAATTATTACATGAGAGTCAATTAATCATGCAATGCAAGGGCAATATATAAATCATGATCTCAGGACCTGTTCACCTTCTCTATTCTGTGGAAAAGTACAAATTTTTGTCTGAAATAGTTCTTCCAAACACATTATTTTTATATTAGTCCTAATGCTTTATCTGCACCTTTAAATGTCAAGGAACAAAAAAAAGAATCTAGTCAAATTACTTCAAAGTAGCAGTTTGAAATACACAATTTTCTTTCTTTTTATTGTAAAATGTGCACAACTATTCCCATAAAGCTTTAAAAAATCTTGTGGTATTATTAACGAAACTTTGCATTTTCTTCTAATCAAAACAAATAAAATCAGGAGAAAAAATTCAGTGTAAGTAGATGTGAGTTATGTCTAGGAAAACTGAGTCAGAGGTTAGATCAAACAACTTAAATGCCTGTAAGCAATGTTAGAGAAGGAAAAGTATTTGAAAGAAAACCATAACCTATATTTATAGCTTGGACATGGTTGTACATCTTCTGTCAACTGCCTCCAGCCTGAGCACAGCTGACTGCTGTCAGCCTTACAGCTATTGCTCCTGATGGTTTTGCTAGCTGTGGCTCTCATATATTAACCTATTTCAGTCAAAATGGTTTAGCTGAGCAAAGACCTGATACTTACTTTGCTTAAGTTAGCACTGTTTAATTATCAGAATTGATTAGGAATTCTTTTCAGAGAGAGTGGAAAGCTGGTTACAGAATGTCACATGCTTTGATATTTGTATCGGTTGTGATCAGTGCATAATCTGTACCAAGGATACTGCTCTTTGTATGATAAAACAGCTGTTTGTACTTTGCATTTACAGTTTCTACATTTAGCTAATCAGCTTGTACTGGTGCCTTAGGGTTATTTATTTATGGCTTTGCTTTTCCAAAACATACAAAAGCAGTTTATATAGGTTACATTATTCCGTAAAATTTAAAGACCTTCTCAGTACAGTATTAGTTAAAAATATCTGATATTTTACAATGCTGAGTTACCTGCATTTGTTGTGGAACTGAGTCCCAATAACCAACAATGTTAGTTTCAACATCAGAGTCTCAAAGTAAAACCTAACTATACCAGTGTGACTCATTACTCCTTTCTAATGGATGATGAGGGTGATGAATTATTCTACAAGCAGCTGGCGAATGTCTCAAAATCGCCAGCCCCTGTCCTTGTGGGCGACTTTAACCTGCTAGATGTCTGCTGGGAACTCCACACAGCAGACAAGAGGCAGTCTAGAAAATTCCTAGAGTATATAGAGGATGATTTCCTACTCCAGGTAAATGAGTTTACCAGGAGTGGGGCCCTGCTAGACCTGCTGTTCACAAACAGAGAGGGGCTGGTGGAAGATGTGGTGGTCGGAGGCCATCTAGGGCACAGTGACCATGAAATAATAGTCTTCAGTACTCAGGGATGCAAGGAGGGCAATCAATAAAACCTCTGCTCTGGTCTTCCGGAGGGCAGATTTCAACCTACTCAGAAGGCAGATGGCCAACCTGGCTGAACAGGGAGATTTTGAAGGAAATAAGGAGGAAAAAGAGAGCTTACCAACTATGGAAACAAGGGCTGGCTACTCATGAGGAGTTTAGGAATATCGTTAGGTTATGTAGAAAGAATATTAGAGAGATAAAGGCACAATTTGAACTCAATCTAGCGACTTCTTTTAGGGACAACAAGAAGTGCTTCTACAAATACATCAATAGCAAAAGAAGGGACAAGGAAAACCTCCATTCCTTATTGGACATGGGCAGGAACATAGTTGTCAACGATGAGGAAAAGGCTGAGGTATTTAACACCTTCTTTGCCTCCATTTTCAACAGTAAGACATGTCCTCAGGACAATTGGCCTCTGGAGCTATAGACTGAGACAGGAGCCGAATAGTCCACCTGTAATCCAGGAGGAAACAGTTAG